>VBVR01003520.1:0-17380 GCA_011638315.1 Tetramorium parvispinum
ATAAAGGCTTTAAATAAAGATGAATATACGTAGATCTTTATGTAGTACATTAGATAATATAGTTAATACTTGTGTGTGTCGATCTCGCAGACGTTAAAAGATTTGATTGAAGGTCAAAATTAATATTTATTTGTTATTTATAACACTAAGTATATACACCACATCACTCCTATAAATAACAGACAATGTTCTAAGCAGATACATGCGTTTACTAGTTTGTATTAATTTATTTATCTTTATTTTTACTTTACTAAATTTCCAGAAATTAAAAATAATAGAAAATTTATATAAAATTGGTATAGTTTAATAGAATATATCATTGTGATAAGTTTATATTCAAATATAAATTTTCAATTAGAGAAATATTTTTCACTCAGAAAAGTACGACTTATGAATATAAGATATGACAAATTCTTCCAAAGTTATTACAGTATTGTATATCTATAAATCTAATATCTATAAAATACTATACTAATATCTCAGGTATAATATTCGATTTAATAATTGAATATGTTAACTGTTAATTGAAAATATTATAAAATAGCAATCAATTATATCAAATAAGTACATTTTAATTGTATGAGAACATATTATACATTTCTTATTATTAATAGCGTTTATAAAACAAATCTAAAAATTAAAATTTTAAATATATAAAGTCTAAGTAAATAATTACATGAAAAAATAATAAAACAAGTCAAACATACAAAATAAATTTTTTCGATCATTTTCAAGAAAAATTATTTTCAATGTAAAGTTGTACAAAATGAGTTCACCAGAATAAAATAAAATACTTAATTTTTAATAAAATCTCTCTCGTAAATTTGAAGATATTCGATGTGCATAGAAGATAATACAAATAATTTCGTAAGACTACAAACGTGATGATAAATATAATTTTTATTTCACTCAAACTTGTATTAAAGTAACATCTAAATTATCAAAGTCATTAATGTCTTTTTAATAGAATTTGCCTCTGTATGCATTTTAAAATTACTTTGCATTTTAGACTTATATTCCTATATAAGATAGAATCAACTATGATATAACATTTTAATAAAAATTACACTTAGAAATGTAAGAAATTTAAGAAATCTATAATAGTTGGAATTTATTTCCTCACGACCAAAGCTCTCGCATATAACATCAGTATGTTTATCAACATGTTTTTTCAAGTTTTACCCTTCGTTTCTTATGTCGGGAGGAACATATATGTATTCAACAAAATAACAAATAAGCGACCAATTTAAAATCAATTAATTTTAACTTTCTACATTATATAGAAGCAACGAATTTAATGCAAATTAAATGCTAATGAACCATTTTATTATTGTATAACATATACTTTTATAACAATGAAGACAAGTATTCCTTGTTCGTTTATTACTTAATGTACATCTTAATGTACTTTAACATGATTTTAAATTGACATAAGTATTCGTTACGATACGATATATAAAATAAAATATATAGATAACATTTTCTAATATTTCTGATATTTAATACAAGTTAATTTAAGTTATAAGATTACAATAACAGTACAATATAAAGATCTTTGCTTAATTTCAAAATTTTTAACTCAAAATCATTTTAAAATGATAATTATAATGTATATGTTTAAAAATTTACTTTTATGCCAACCGCAACATACAAAAAACAAAATGTATAATTATATTAAAAATGAAAATATATAAGTATGTTAAAATTATTTTAAATAGAATATGAACTGACTAATGACTTTGATAATTTCGAAAAGACGATATCTTTGAGAAAATATAATATAACTAACATTTTACGGATATTTCAAAGAGAGAGATATATAAGTATTTTATTTCCGATAACTCACTTAATACTTGGAAATTATATACTGATAAAAATATAATACAGATTCTTTCAATTCTTGCGATAATTAGCCGCATTTGCTGTCACCAATATCATCTGTTTGATCGGGATCTTATCATCTCGAGAGATCACTAAGAACTAACGACTATGTTGGAAACAGACATAATACGAATGTACGAATATTGTAAAGTCATTGGGCCAAATATTGTCTTTCTTATGACTTTCAGCCCTACTTCTTATTTTGATGTGGTACACTAGGCACTATTATTACCTTCAACTTTCTCGATTTGTATCATGTCTAGTCTGACGAATATTTATTGTATTATATTTAAATTCGATGTATTTAGATCTCGGATTTGGAGAAACTTCGTAACGAATATTTTCGGATAATGTAATTTTTTAAAAGAAAAATACCAATTTGCACTCTCGTAATAAAATAATTAAATTTTTGAATTCGTTTCTCTGATTTAGGGGGATACATAACTAAAGATATTGTAGAATCATATTATATTTCTTCTGTAAATTATATAGTTTAAGTAATTCTCATTTATCTCTTCTTAAAGACACATACTTGGAAGATATTTTATACATAAATTAAATAATAATAAATTTACACTTTTTAAATAATTATAATAATTTTAATAAGGTTTATGTTTCCAAATGAATATCTTGATTATTAAAAATAAAATTAATAATTCCCGCGCATACATATAAACAATATTAATTGTCGCTTATATTTAATATCGTTACATTTTTTTAGTAGGTTTGGTACTACAAGAACCGTAGCTTATTCGTATTTGAAAGATGTGAGAATCGAAGAAGGTGAAACATTTTTGAATTATTTATAAGCGTTAATTGCGGCTGTAATTGTTCACTGATATACGTCTAAAGCCCGTATCAGACTTCGGATTGGGATTGGAATTTGACCAATCAAAACAATGTTTACAGAATTACTTTATATTAGTTCTATTCTGATTGGTCAAATAGTCTCTTAAAGGACGATAGGATTAATTTGCACTGACATTGCCCCTAACATCTGTTGGCCATTTCTACGTCATTTCTCGAGCATGCGCTTCGTATAAAAAATGTAAGGATAGAGTAAATATCACTATTTCTTTCTATTCAATGGCAAGGCATTTCCAGATATATGTATAAGCTCTATAATAGTAAGAAGGTCTAAAGGCCATTCTACAATTACGTAAATGTAGTTGTAAACGTAAAGCTGTAAGAAAATGACCAACCATAGTCGAATATTCCACTTGCGATCGAAGAATAATTGACTGTGATTGGTCATTTTCTTACAAGCTTACGTTTACAACCAGGCTCACGCAATTGTAGAATGGCCTTTAAACATAAGAATGAAATACTGACTTGAGACCGTCTTGAAACTCAAGAGAAAAAACAAAAGAGATGTCTATAAAAGCCAATCGTATATATCGCTCGATAAAAGCTCGTTTGACATCGATAAAGTTTGAAGAGTCGATTAGTCGATAATAACGATCGACTTCCATGACTCATATCTCGTAAACACTCGGAGAGGAACGAGAAACGCGAGCGAGCAAGAGGAGGAGGATTGTCAAAGTTGTGCCGTGGCCGTCGCAGATCGATCACCGTGTACTAATTATCGTGCGCCGCTTGCTGGTGGAAAAAGTCCGGGAAGGCAAGAACGCGAGTTTCGCCCAAAGTCGCAAGATGTTTCGCAGTTCGATGAATTTTGATAAATTACTGGGTAAGCTCCTTTGAAATCCGTCCAAAATGTCGGAGCTTTCTAAGCCGACGTCTCATTAATCGCTCGTAGATAAGGCGACGAGTCATCTGCAGTTAGAACCAGACTGGCCCACGATTTTGCAAATTTGTGATCTTATACGTCAGAGCGATGTCCAGTAAGCATGATTCTTTTGTAGAAAGTATACTTTCATCTTTTACTAAATAGTTAGAATGTGGCGACACATTGTCGCGTATATTCCACATTGGAACTCCCATATTAGGTATGTTATTACTACTATTTGTTCTTAAATATTTTGCATATTTAGACCGAAAGCTGCGCTCACCGCTATTAGGAAGAAGATGACTCACAATAATCCGCATGTAGCACTGTATGCTTTATTGGTAAGAAATGACAAATCCTTTAAAAAAAAAAAGATTATATTTGTTATTTTTATATTTATCATTGTTCTCTCAGGTACTAGAGTCTTGCGTGAAAAATTGTGGGACATTGATCCACGATGAGATAGCTTCTAAGCAGTATATGGAGCAATTGAAGGAATTAGTCAAGACCTCTCCGCATGAGAACGTTCGACTAAAGACTTTAGAACTGATACAAGCTTGGGCTCACGCATTTCGTCACAGTCCTAAATATAGGACGGTTCAGGTGATAAATTATTGCTACTTTATTTAATCATCAGTATTTAATTTTATTTGTCTACTTTATCTTTCTAATGCTTATCTTTTTCAGGATACATTGAATATAATGAAAGCCGAAGGTTATCAATTTCCTGTTCTGAAAGAAAGCGACGCTATGTTTAGAGCGGACACTGCGCCCGCATGGGCGGATGGCGAAGTGTGCCATCGGTGTCGCGTAACTTTCGGTATGGTCCAACGGAAGCATCATTGCAGAGCATGTGGTCAAGTCTTTTGTAGCCAGTGCTCGAGTAAAGTCTCTACTTTGCCAAAATTCGGAATTGAGAAGGAAGTACGAGTTTGCGAAGCTTGTTATGAGCAAGTTAACAAGTTGGTGAAATTCCTTATGTTATTCATTGTGACTCATATTATTCTGATAGTTTTTAAATATTAAACATGTTTTTTTTAGACCATCTGCAACACAGACGAAAGATACTGATCTTCCAGTGGAGTATCTCAAAAGCAGTTTGTCTCAACAGCAACAAGTAAGTACTTATACTTATTGAATAGTAAATATGAAATATAATAGTAAATATTTAATAACCAATAACATATAGAAACGCCATATAAAACATCTTTTTAAAAATAATTTACAATTTAATTAGAATATACATATATAATATTTGATGTTTATCTTTTATAGGTTCCAGCTCGAAAAACAGAAGAAGAGCTGCGAGAAGAAGAAGAATTAAACTTGGCGATAGCCCTAAGTCAAAGTGAAGCTGAACAAAAAGAAAAAGAAAAGAAACGTACTACAACCGTTTTAAAATGCAATCCAGCTCCCATATCTAGAACAACATATTCTCCACCACCGTCACCCGTAAGTTTTTTGTAGTTTCTACATACTTTGAATCTGTTTCATTAAATTGTTATTTATTAATAATTTATTTTATCTGAACTGCTAAATTATTATTTTAATATTTTTTTGTAATTTCTATTTCGTCCTAAATTGAAAATCTTAATCTAATTTTTTTCATCAGGGTCCTAGCCCGTCACAGATACAAGATGATGACGAGATTGAACCTGAACTTGCTAAATATCTAAATCGCAAGTATTGGGAACAAAGGCAGACTGTAAATGAGGAGCATGGCTCAAGAGTGGACGTGACCAGTCCATCTGCACCTAACATAAGCAGTCCAATGCCCCAAAAACTTGTATTAGTAAAACAGGAAAATGGCGAAATCGATACTCAAATGGAAGAATTTGTAGGTGGTTTAAGATCTCAGGTCGAAATTTTCGTAAACAGGATGAAAAGCAATTCTTCGCGAGGCAGATCGATTGCTAATGATAGTTCAGTTCAGACTTTATTTATGAATATAACAGCTATGCATTCGAGGTATGTTCATAATCATAATTTTATTTCTGTGATATATTGGATTTTTATTTTGATTACAAAAAATGGTGAATTTTTTTATTTTTAGATTATTAAGATATATCCAAGAACAAGATGACAGTAGAGTGTATTATGAAGGCTTGCAAGACAAATTAACTCAGATGAAAGATGCTAGAGCTGCTTTGGACGCACTCCGAGAAGAACATAAAGAGAAATTACGTAGAAGAGCAGAAGAAGCTGAAAGACAGCGGCAGATGCTGATGGCACAAAAACTGGCAATCATGCGAAAAAAGAAGCAAGAATACTTACAGTATCAACGCCAATTAGCTTTACGAAAGATTCAAGAACAAGAAAGAGAAATGCAAATGCGTCAGGAGCAACAGAAACAGCAATATATAATGGGTAATTTTTAATGTTTCAATTTATAATTATTACGTATTTTTTAATCTACTATATTTTTATTAAAGTAATATTTATTTTTTTGTGTTTCTTGTATTTTTGCAGGAGGCTATCAAGCAGTTCCGGATTTTATGGGACCTTCTCAAGGTTCGCCAGTTCGTCATGTCCACTATCCGACTGGAGCTAATTATCCTATGTCACCCACGAATCAAGGAGTTTATATGTATGGCCAACCACCCATGAGTCAGTATCCTATGCAGGGTTATAACATGCCGCCGATGAATACTATGCCGGTGCATATGATGCCATCGCTTCCTAATCCAGATCAACAATCATCAGATCCATCTATCCAAGGACAGGAGAATATAGGACGCGTGCCTATACCAGGCCCGGGAATAGTAGTAAGTCTGCAAACTTTTAAATATTTTTGTCGATCTTTCTATCAATGAAACTCAAGTGTGAATATTATTCTTTCAGATACCACCTCAAATGGCACCTATCCAACAGCTTCAGCCACCGAGCAATCATCCGATTGGATCTCAACAAGGCCCCACGGTACACGTGTCACCAGGACAGGCTCAGGCAGGCAGACATATATCACCTCAACAAGGCGCTTCATCTCAAATGCCGCAGCAGGCTCCTCCGACTCAAATCGGATTACCCCCCATACCTCCAGGGCATATGGGTCCTTCAACAGGCCCGGTAGTTTCAGGTAGTCATGTATCTACCGGTCCCGTAGTTGGTCTGCCACCGCAAATAGGATCGCAACAACCGTCTACGTTGCCTGGTGCCCAGGGGTCCTCAATAACAACGCATATTTCCAATTCTGCTATTTCGTCCCAACCTTCGGGTGTTATTCAAGTGCCTGCCGGAGTTAACAGCGGACCTATTCCTGCAACGAATCAAACTTTACCTGGTCCCCAAACGTCTGCTATACCAACGATGCAAGGAATGGCCCAAATTCCTGCCGCGCAGCCAATGCCATTTCAACCTGCTCCTCCAGTCCCGACTACAACCAACGAAACTCCACAAAATGTAGAAAATACAAAACCTAGAACGGCAGAGCTAATTTCTTTCGATTGAATAAATTGATGTTATATGTAATACGTTTAAAATAACAAAAAAATATTTTATTTTTTCTTCTAAATTGGAATATTATAAAGTTAAGATACTTGTTTTACCGAATGAAATTCTGGCAATAAAGCCATAATCTTACATTTGTTGATTATTGACATAATACTAAACTATTTTTAAGAAATGTATTAAAATATAATAAAATATAAATATATGTATTTAATGGAATATTATATTAACAGGATAGAAAATATATGAATCCGGTTAGTTTTATATACATGCAATTGTGCAATTTACAATACCAAAACAAAACTGTTTCTTGCTGTTTCTTGTTCTTTAAAAAAATTTGTTTATAATAAATATATATGCATGTACAGGAACGTTTCAACATATGAAATAAAGAAATGATTTCTAATACAATAGTTCAGTTAGTGTATATTTTTATATTCAGTCCTTAAGTATTTAAGTCTTATACTTTATAGTAATTTACAAAAGATTTTCAAGAAAATAGTTTAAATATGAATATAAATGATTAATACTGTCTAAAGATTGTAATTTTCTTTATTTTTTAAATTATAAAAAAACCATATTCTCAAAACAGAGAGAGATATATACAGTGAAATAATTACGAAAATTTTGCGCGATTTCTTTACCGTTAAAGTGATATTTATATTAAATAACACGAACAAATTTTATTTATTTAAAACCTGAGATTGATAGATAAGGACAATCTCTGATTTCTAACACAAGGTGTAACAATAATTTAACAATATTATTTAATAGCGTCCATCTTCATACTTTTTTTGTGTTAATCAATATTTTCTTTGAAAAAATTCATTACTATTATCATCACATTATCATAAAAATATCATGAAAATTACAATTCTATTAGTTATAAGATAAAATACACTAAAATTTTTTTTATTAAATTAATCAAGCAGGCTCTTTTTGTTAACTCAAAAGTATGGCATGTACATTTTTATCCGTTCTCTAAAGTTTTTAAATTAAAAGATACGTTTAGTTTGAATTATTAATTCGCCGAGTTAACTGTACTATTTTAATCACACAGTCTCCACTTGACCCTTTCTACGTGGGTTTGATTCTTGTCCCTGCGGAGACGTGAACGACGTTTCTTCAGAGTGTTTCCTAATTACAGACGAAGACTCGCTGTTATTCGAGCAAGCACCCTGGCTATCTCTCCTTTCTGGACACATGTGAGCCACGTTCAGTCCATTGGATGTAAGAGAAGCTTTCCGAATACACATGTCCTCTAGGGGGATCTCCTCGCTCCGCGGCCTTGGCATCTTGGGCGAACCGTCTCTAGATCGCAAACCATTTTCATGAATCCTCTCGTTCGAATTGGCATCATCGCGTTTGGAACTCGACGATGCTACTGGTCTAATATTCTCCCTACGCATCTGAGCCGCGAATCCAGGAACTTTGTTTACCGTAAACATTGGCCTCGCTTGATCCCTTTGCGGTCTTTGACCACGTCCGATTATACCTGAAAAAAATTGAATTGATCTTTTATAAAGATTCTGCTAACTGATTTCAGCTTTAAACTTACGGTCATGTCGTAAACTACGCAAGGCATAATTCGGTGGCGTTGAACAATGAGGCATACTTGTTGGAATATCCAACAATCTTGCAATCTGGTTCATCTTCTTTTGTCTTGCTTTTATTCGTCCTTTTGTCAACCTAAATTATTTGACCGATTTTTATTAACAGAAATAATAAATACGATTTTACTTGAAATTTACGAAAGTCTACGAAACCAACCTTTGTTTCGCTGCCATACATCGAATATGATCATCGAAAATAAATTTAGCCGACAGTAACGGGATACGATTGCCCGTACTACTACTTAACGGTTTGTAAATTGTCAAATATAAACATCTTGAATCATCCTTGTCGCCAGCCACGTCAATGTCTTGTAAAAAACCAACCAACTTTGCAACGCCCCATCCAAGCTTACTGATGTCAGGTTCCACAAGAATCAATTGTACAACATCAATAACTAAGAAACGACGAATTTTTTGGCCATCTTTCCATACGACAGTGCACGCAATCAAATCACTGTTATCTGCAGACAAAATTATAAATAACAAATCTTACATTATCTAATTTTATTTGCAATTAGAATTACTGAATAAATAAAAAAGATTGCATATAAAATATCTCAACATGTTAACTTTGTCGCTTTTTAAATAATTAACTAGTAGGCAAATAATTTTACTTAGATCAAGAACGTTGTTAACTTGTACGCAATTAACTGGATTAGTCAGCGGTAATTGAGTTTCCACTTCCATATTGAGTGTCAAAGATAGTTCTCTTATCAAAAAGAAAACCCTTATTGCACGACGTGCTCTTTCCACCTGCGTAATCATTCGTGATTTTATTCTCTTACCATAAGTTATCATATTATCTCTTATATATTTATCTAAAAATGTTTCTATTTCTACTTACCTCACCACATGGCAATCGTTTGCTAAATTCAATTCCAGTCATAGGCGTGCCCGTAGGTGGCAACAAAATATTGCTATCCATCATTAACCATTCGACATTTAACGGTCGTTTTTGAATTTCACTATATTCATCTTCAAACATGTCCAAAAAAATATCTTCGCTCTAAATAAAATTAGTATATTAATAAAATATGTTTAAGAGGCAAGAAAAATTAGTGTAAGCATCTAATTTTAATAATTCACACACCTTGTAGAAATTCTTTAGCAGAGACGTGCTTTGTTCTTTTGCTGCTTCAATAACTGCCAGATGCGATTCTCGTAATAAGCATTGTCCTTCAGATATCGTCAGCTGTGTTAATAGCTTAATAGCTAACTCCAATGTAATGAGCCTCACTTTGGAATCTAATAAAGAATTCATATTCTTTATAAAACGTGAAAACTTTATGTGCAGTACTTGTAAACATTGAATTGATGTATATTATAATAAAAAAATATTGACAACTCACTTGTTTGACAACTCAAAGTTATAATATGAACCAATCTATCCATGAGCAATTCATTATAAGAATTTTTCGTCGACATATCATTATGGAATGGAGACAAGATTATATTCAGAATTTTACGACTTATACCCTGAAATAATAGATAATAGCATCACTTATTATTATGCAAAATATTTGGGAGTAAAATAGGACTCTATCAGAATTTGTAATTATAGGGTTATTACCTGATTATTAGCTAATGCGTATAATAGACAAAGCGCGAATAATGCGGCATAATCATTTTCTGAGCATAATAAGGAATTGGTTATTGTTTCAAGAAATGGTTTTTTCGCTAAAGACTCGAATATGTCATTTTGACTTTGAGGCATCAAGGGGCTCTCTAACGCCAAGCGTTGCTCTTTTTCCTCATCCGTCACATTCAGATGCTTAAGTGTCTCTAAATCCTCTTCGCTCGGAATGCTTGTATTTAACAGTGTATTCACAAGAACGGTATTTACAGGAGTTGAAGCATCGTCAAAAGATGTGCTTGGATGATTAAATTCTTGCAATTCGTCAATTGCACTTTTATCCACTTCTTTTATATTTCTCATACTATCTTCTCGATCGTAAGATTCTTCGGATGTTGAGCGCATTTCATTTAAATTCTCCAAAGATTTTTTCAATGTTTCTTTTGGCGGTGAAAAAGTAACGGACTTATTTGACGTTATATCCCCGAATTTTTCCAGAACTTTATTCGTTCCAATTTGAATCGTCTCTAAGTCAGATATGAGCATTACGGCAGCTAACGTATGTACAAGAGGTCCGTGCGATACTATCAAAAAGACTTGAGAAAGTAGAAAAAGTGCTACCACAACACTGACATGTTTTCTCTCATCCTAAAAATTGAGATTAATTCATACAATTGCTCCTATAACGAAAAATTTGATCTTACCTGAGTTTGGCACATAGCGTTTTTGTATTTCATCAGAGAATAGACATACAATGGGACTAACAGTTTATGTAATAAGTGTTCTGACAGAACTTTATTCAAGTCCGGTATGTTCAAACATAAAATGTCATTTAGATAATGCAGATGATCCAAATGCTCCGCAACTAAATCCGACAATCTGTTTTGACTCTGATGGCTAGAAGGAATATTTTATTAATAACAAAATACATTCTTTTAATTTCGTGATACTTACTCGGCATCGTTCCGGACACAAGTGTCTAATTCTATAATGTGATCACCAATAAACCACACAAGATTACTGAAATATGGGGCGGCAGTGCGATCCCTTATGAAAGCTAGCATGGACGCATCTTCGACGCGATACACATTTAGCGTTAAAGTTCTCACAGCTATGCGCACCATACCTTCCGAATGATTGAAAAATTTGATCGCTTCTGTATACAGTGGAAAATCATTGGTATGCTAATTACAGAAAAAAATATATTACAATTTCGTCAAGTCGATGAATTGTAGTGGATGATTCCAATACAGACACACCTATGTATCTTTTAACAATTATTTATATAATCGATAAACACAAGCTATAATTAAAGGATAAACACAGAATATCAGTATCGGTGTACCTCGTTTACCTCATTATAGAAGAAATGGATAGTGTGTGCGTTTAATTTCAAACTCAATGTCTTCAAGAAACTGATGTAATATGCCATCACCTCTTCATCGCTGAAGTCAAATTTGTGCACTATTATACTGTTTACATGATTGTTACTCAATAGATAATCTGAAAGCAAGAAATTTTAACAAATCAATCACTTGGCGAGTGATTAATATAAAAGAAACAGTTTTTACAAAACTCACATAAGGATGTCTCATTGCGTATGTTCTCAAACAAAATATTTAACGTTTGAAGCAACTGAACGCACACGTAGCTTCCACATTTCTGCTTCATAATACGCAGGAAAAACGAAAGCATGTTCTTCTCCAAGAAAAAGCTGCAAATATATAAAATACCCTGTTAGTTACGATTCTAATTTTCATACGTCAAGATATTAGCTTCGGTCTTAACTAGTGTCATCATTCATCAATAAGAAGACAACATTGTCATTATCATTATATTATTGTCAGCATCTCTACTCACTCGAATACGCTACTATCGTTTTGATCGCCCCATATGAGAATCTCAGCTATCGAACGCAGAGTTTCGACCAGCAAACCTCTGTTGTTCTCCGACACGGTTTGATTCTTCGACAAGACGTTGTACAGGTACCTGAAATGCAAACAAAGGCTCGTAAATAACAATAAGGTTTACAGCAACGTTGAACCAAATTTAATTTGACAAGTCTGCAACATACTTAAGGTGCTCCGGGGAATGTGGGTTCTTGGGCTTCCACAGCCCGCCACCGAACCAGCTCCGACTGCGAAACATTTTCAGCTATCTCGAACGAACGTGGCTGCATTCGCGTTCCATCCAACCCTCCACCACCACCTGCACGAGCGAACGCTTCTCCCTCACGCGACGATCGCGGAGACGTGTCGTTTCGTCGGGTCCGTGCCCGCTGTGCAAACCACCAGCGTGAACGGCATAATCGTCGACAGCACGACGGACTTTATATTTTACATTGCCGTTCAAGGTTAAGACTTTGATTATCGCAAGTTTCGCTACTGCCTCGTTACGCGCACGTCGAGCGCCCGTTCATCGTCTTCAGCTTGACGACACATTAATCTTGTTCTTTCGGATGAGTCATTTATTGACTGTTGAATCTTACACGACGCAAAACAGAATCCAGCTTGCCTTGACGTTGCTCGACATCCATTAAGACGGAGATCACCCACTGATGAATTAGAAAACGTCCGGGGTTGGACTAGGTTAGGTTAAAGGTTAGGTTAGAGAGCGCGTCACACGAATGATGTATGGCATGTGTACATACTATTTTTCTGTAAACAGTTTTGTTAATAATGAGGGTGCTCGAGCTGTACAGTGGTATTGGAGGAATGCATTATGCGCTCCGTGGTAAGTAATTGTACATACATTCGTATATTGTGAATCGTACCTTTACGAGCACAGATGTCAGCGTGAAATTAACCTCCCAGATAGGAATGCATGCAGAAAAATTTTAGCCTCATTTTAACTTTAAAATATAATGTATAATATAAGTATTGCGTAATAATTCTACATCTAAATTTTTAAATCAATCATTCAAAATTTAATTATTGCAACATGTAGCAATCTTTAAAAAATTGATGCCTAAAATAAATTCCTACATAATTGTAGCATTAGTGAGAATTGTAAAATTCTATTTCAGTAAAAGATTCAGTAAAATTTCAGAAAAAAATATTAATTATATAAATTTATATTAATTTATATTATATAAATTACATAAATTTTAAAATATTAATATAAAAATTCAGTAAAAAAAGATTTCAGTAAAAGAAGAGATGCGTTTTGCAGAATTATCTTATGACACGTCGTGTGAAATGCGGTGAATGGAAAGATGCACGACGTGTGCATTTATTGCAAAAGTTTCCTATCTGGGCGGCGATCATGTAACTTTTCCCTTTGGGCGGAAACGTGAAAAGTTACACGTAAACGCATTGATTCCAGTGGTTGGAGTCCTTGTGTTCACGCGAAACTTTTCACGTTTCCAAAAATCACATGATCGATATCCTGGGCTGTAATGCTAACTCGTCACGTGTATCATTTCAGAGAGTGAAATTGCGGCGGAAGTCGTCGCGGCGATTGACATAAATCCTGTCGCAAATGACGTTTACCGTCACAACTTTCCAGAGACTGTTCTTATGAACAGAAACATACAGTCCATTAGCGCGCAGGAATTGAACAAGTTGAATGTGGACGTTATACTTATGAGCCCGCCGTGTCAGCCCTTTACCAGAATAGGATTAAAGAAGGATGAGTTTGATAACAGAACTTGTTCCTTGTTGCACATTTTAAACGTGATACCGGAATTAACAAACTTAAAATATATCCTGCTTGAGAATGTTAAAGGCTTCGAAAAGTCTCGAATGAGGAACAAGCTAGTGGATTGCATGGAACGTTGCGGATATAGCTACAGAGAGTTAATATTGAGCCCGTGTCAATTTGGAATACCGAACAGTAGAAACAGATACTATCTACTGGCGAAAAGGAATAATTTGAAATTCTGTTTCGAACAGTCGCCGGAAAACAGTTTGCCATCTGAATTGGTTGAATTACTCCCGAAAAGTAAGCACGTGGTATTAGCAGAGGAGAAAGGCAAGATTGATCCGAGATTTGGCAGATTGTGTTACACATTGGATAATATCTTGGAGGATACTGAGGATTCAAAATATTTGCTACCTCCTAAATTATTGCGAAAGAGGTTGTGGGTGTTGGACATAAGAACTTCTGAGAGCAGTGGTTCCTGTTGCTTCACCAAAGCATACGGTCACTACGCAGAAGGCACAGGATCTGTGTATTGTCCGTTTACAGATGAAACCGTCAGATTAAAGTATGACGAAGTTGGCAATCACGAGAACGATTCGGACAAGCAGATGCAGATTTTGTCAGATTTGAAACTTAGATTCTTTTCACCTAAAGAAGTGTGCCGGTTGATGTGCTTCCCAGATGATTTCCATTTTCCAAAGCATATCACGGATATACAAAAATATCGACTGCTAGGAAATTCAATTAATGTTCACATAGTTAATAAATTAATACGTTTATTGTGCAAAAATGAAGACTTATGAAAAATCAATGGAATTTTATTTTTGCCTTTATCCCATAAAATTCGATGCTCTTAAATTTCCTATAATTCTTACATAGTAAATCGTCAGAGAAGTATTTTATATATAGTTTAACATATCTAATAGCTAATTTAAATTCTAACTTATATACAAAGTATTTTCTACAATTCTAGAACATAGAAATTTATAGATAATACATCATTAAAACATTCACCATTGTACTATTAAATCTTATATAGATTTATAAATATATATATATATATAAATCTTATACAGATTTATACATATAAGCTGTAGCTAATAAGTGTATCTAATTTTTTACATGTTTTCTAATTCAGGTGGAATAATAATCTTCTTATCCTGAGCAAATTTTTTGAGCGCTTGGTACTTCGAATGCCAGGTTTCTATCTCTTCCCTCATACGATTGTTGTCCTCCTGCATATTTTCCATGTCGCGATACTCCTGAGTCTTTTCGGACTCCAACTCGTCCTTTTGCTCGATGCGCTTTATGCGACAGCTAGCTGCGTATCCTCTGTTCTTCAGGGTGCGTCTCCGCTGCTTCATACGTACAATTTCCTCTCTAGACAGTCCACGTAATTTCAATTGTCTGTTCAAATCTCGCACCGATATCGTAACAAGCTCGTCGTCGCTGATGTCTAAGCAAGGGCCAGGTGATAATGGATCCTATACATATCCAACAAATAGTACAAAATACTTAAAAACTACTTCCACATTCTTATAGAGAACGCTATGTAGAATTATGCGCTCATTTTGCTAATCTAATTATGCAATATTTAAGTTAAACAATGGAAATTTATGACTCGTCAAGTTCGCTCCAAATGCTTGCCGTTACAAGGTAACAAGAGAAGACGCTGGGTATGCGAGATACGCTTACGTAAACATACCATTTTGATCGATCTCTTTCCATCCATAATTGTTCCCGAGCCGTAATGTCTCACGCCCGAGAACAAAATAGCTTCGAAAACGCCCGAATCCCTCTGTCTTTTGCGTTTTCCCGATAAATATGCTTAGTCATTCTAGCCGACCTGAAAGACGCGTTCGCCATTCCCGCTGTCAGAACCGTTCTGAAAACATTCATCTCATGTATATATACTTGGCTTATATTCAGCACGAGACATTGTTCAATTTTCATCTTGTTCTTCGTCGAATTCAATTAAGATTTTAATCGTGTCTCGATATCCGGTTGTTAATTGTTTTTCTCATGGATATAGAAAATGGCTGCGTTCAGCAAAAAAAAATTGCTCTACACTGTTCAAAAATCATGAGTCTGATTGGCGTATGCTTTTAGATTTTGTCAAGTTTAAGAGCATACGCCAATCAGATTCACGAATCAACGAACAGTTACAAAGCAGCTACTCTGCTGAACGCCATTAATTGGACCAATGCGTATTTAGACAAGATTGAGTATAGGGACCATGGAAGGAGCGTAAGCTATGGTGGTATGAAGCCGGAGACGTGAGAGGAAATCTATTGTGGCCATCTTGGTAGTCCATAACTATTCTTCTTCTTCTTTAGTAGTTATGCACTATAGTTATGAACTACCAAGATGACCGCTTATACCCCACCAGGCTTCATACCCCTCGTCTAAAACCTAGTTTACGCTCCCTCCTGCTATTTCTTACCTCCATGATAGGGACGCGTTACGAAATAACTGCACTGAAAGTGTAATATAATTTACGCCACATATATTGTAGATTTTCAATATTGCCAGTGTATTTTAGAACGCGATTGTGGAACATCTAGAAAGAACAAACCTGATTGGTTACTCTAATTTTGAACCAAATAAAATTTACGAAATGATGATTCTGATTGGTTGACCCCCCTCTCCGTTATTTTTCTGAGATTTCGTTTTTCGAAGTTCTAACTAAGCCATGTGACAGCACTCTTATTATTAAAAATATATTGACGAAATGCGGCGAGCAAAAAGTGATTTATCTACATGGTCAGAAAATGGATTTAGCACGGCGACACACCATGCACGGAAGCGATTTATCGACAGCGAATGTGGCCACGTAATTCTACATCCACGTTTGGCGCGGATGCTAGGTCAAATATCGGACCCACGAAAAAGGCCGGGATGGCCGCTCTCAAGGGGCCTATTCTCGAAAAATTTTCGTACGAGTTCAAGAATAGGCCCTCTATTGACTCTTGGTTAGCCGTGGCCGTGTTGTGCCCAACCTGAGCACCAGCGTAAAAGCCAGAAGTTTTACCTGTACCTGTACCAGTGTTGCGCTTAGATGGTTTTAAAATCATCTAGATGGAGATGGAAATCCATAAATTTATCTTAGATAAGATGAAGATGATTTTGCTTTAAGATATCTAGATGAAAGATGAGATGGATATACAATTCATCTCAGATTGTTTTTTAGTTTTTATTATTATTTTTTTTAATACAAATATTTTTAAAAAAGTTGCGTAAATAATATAAAGGATATATAAACAATATTCATATTTTTGTTTATAAGTTTTTATTTTTTAGAAATAAAAGTTTTTCAAAGGTTTCGTCGGACAAACTATTTCTGCGCGGTACATATATTTGTTGTCCTACACTAAAGAGACGCTCTACTGGTGCCGATGATGGCAGCGATGTATTATATTTAAAAAAAAGTTGTTTTACATTAGGAAAATGCACCAGAGAATTCAAATCCTTCGATTTCGACTTTAAATAGGAAAG
>VBVR01003521.1:0-17375 GCA_011638315.1 Tetramorium parvispinum
CTCCCCCCTCCCCCCAGATTGCGCGAGTACATACCTTCGCGAACGGGGTTGAATTTGCGTTATTAATGGATTTGTTTGCGGTGCCCCCGCCTCGACAATCAATATTTATTTATCGAACGTAACGACAAGTACGCGCGTCCACGTCGCGCGGCGAACGGGGAAAACGGGAAGAAAAACGGAGATGGGTAAGGGGCATCGCCAAATAAATGGCCGGCGTATTTATTTGGTGAAAAAACAAATTTATGCACCGCGCCCGAAATGGAGCGGATTCCATGCGCAACTTGAACCTCGCTCTCCGACAGAGAGAGAAAGAGAGAGAGAGAGAGAGAGAGAGAGAGCTGGCTATCGAATTTACTAGATTTTGGTTTTTCCAGCGGACCTTTCTTTGCTCAGGCAAAGGGCAGCAAACAAATGAGAAGGTTCCTCTAGCTTGATATATGACTTTCAGTTTCGGCGGGCAGTTTCGTTCGCTCACAAAATACAGAGTTCACCGACTTTTTAGTATAAAATACTCTCTTCGGCGACAGCAGAGTTACTTGTGGTCTCATCATACATTTCTAACAAGTACGCGCGGCCATCGAATTGCTCGAAAATTCGGGCCTGCGGGGTCCCTCGAGTAATCGGGAAACAAGCAACCTGGGCAAATATTGTACCACGCGATGGTACTACGACAACCAGATGGGATGAATATTTGACAAAGTCTGCGGCCATCTCTCTGTACACGGAGGTCCGCCTCGCGCGGCAGTTCGGACAGTACTCCACAGCATCCGCATGTACGGCAACGACTGCAGAACAGCATTCAGAGCTCCCACCAACACGCTCCTCTCCTCTCTTAGCTGCCTCTCCGCCTCCGCCGGCACCAACACCATCGCGCGACTTCGGCTCCGTACGGTTACCACTACCGCCACCACCATCGCCGTTCACCACCACCGCCACTACCACTACCTCCACCACTCGTCACAGCAACCTCCACCACGTTCGCCCAGCACCGGCGCCCGAGAGGCGAAGGGCCCCGAGGTTTCTACGCTGCGAGTCAGTTGGCCGACATGAGCCGCGCGTGCTGGGGCTCTTGGTGTTTATCCGCTCTTAACGGCTAATCCCGAAACGCTCGTACCCTCGTACGTTGGGACAATTGCGCGCGTGCCCCATATACCCGCCCGTGAAACACACACACGAGGGGTGAAAACGACGTTTCTCACAATTCGTACCTGTGGGGAGAGATTGTTTTTTTTTTTCACGTTTCGAGGCACGGAGATCGGGCTACGATTTTTGTGGATAACTTTCCGGCGACGCAGGGGAATCGGTGTGAAGAAATAGTTTCTTCGTGCGCTGTCAGGATCGGTTGCCAGCTACGTGGATCGGGTGTGAAATAGTTTCTCGCTAGAGATCGGCGAACCGATCGGCGTATGCTCGATGCGTGGTGCTCGGGACTGAAAGAAATGACGTTACGACGCGCGGTGTAACGAACTTGCAGCGATGATAACGCCAGTGTCAGTGCAGTGGGGTTAAAGTGCCAGCCGGTTTATGGATAACCACGGTCCGCTGATTGGCTTCACGAGTAAGTGATATCCGACGTTTAGTTGCGTAATGTTGCGCCGTGTGGCGAATTTTTCTTGTACCGTGTCGACCCAGGAAATGTGTCGCGATAGCGTATGCAAAGTAGCGCCTTTACCCGAGGCACCGAGCTGAAATATCGTGCAAATTTCGCTTATAAAGTGCTGTCGCGTGTAGATGATGACGCGGATTAATTCACAAAGCCGCAAAGTGGATTAACAAAATCGGAGCAATGTGTCTCGGGTACGTAAACAAGTTTAACACCCGGCATTTTAATATCGATAGCACGGGAGATACTGCATTTTTAAACGAAAAAAATTCTGCATTCCTCATAATCAAGCTGTTTCATGCCGCCGGAGATCGGGCATGACGTTTCAGATAACTAATCGAGATAATTCGTTACACGCTGGCGGAGGGAATATTCCCGATTGATTCCGGTGGCTGCACATTTTCAAAAGCCCGCTGGGGACCGAATCGAAAGACGGACGTTAACATTTAACCCCAGCGCTCCCGCTGGGCCACATCGACGCGATCCGAAAGTCGTCGGGAGCCGAGGACTTTTAAAAACTCGCGGCCGCTCGTAAACCTCTGCGCTCGACGGGGACGAACCTCCCCCTGTCCGGTTTGTTCCAAAATACCGGTTGTTACGACGCGGCGACTCGATGATCACTTTCCGATATCAACTACCGGATTTGCGCGGAACGGCTATAATCTGCGGCCGCCGTTGGTCTGGCAGGCTAAAGTACGCTGTATTACAGGTCTGCGCGCGTTAAATGAATGAAGTTGTTGGAAAAATTACGGCGAGACGGCATTAACTCGGCGATATACGCTATTACTTGTTGCTTCATCGCGGCCGTGTTTATATTCCTCCTTTATGCCCGCGGGGCGCGAGAGACTTGGCCGGGAGGAGCGAAACGCGCCGGGACGGATTACGGATTATCCCGAATCCATTTCCAATTTTTATCGGAATAAAGTAACGCGCGCGCGGCGCGGTAAATAAAATGCAATCGAACATGTCAGTGAATGGCTCCCGGGCGACCGGTAATCGCCGAGAATACGTGCGCGTGCGGTAAACACGCGTAATCGTAAAATATCCCTCCCGTGTATGCAGCATCGAATAAAGATTTACAAGTTATTCGAGGGCACTTACTAGGATTACATATACAGGAGCACGTTTCCTCGGAGCAGGACTTTTAACGGCGGCAGTAAGTTGCCGGCGATTTACGCCAGATACATGCCAGATACATGCCTGCATCTTTTACCCCGAAAGCTTTAAAAATTGCACTCGCCCTGCTGCCTACCCCATATTTACTCGTAAATACGCGAAATGTATATACATCACGGGGGAGGAGGGGGGAAAGATCCGCCGAAGGTCTGAAGATTATCACACATCCATACGTGCGCGATGTCGATTCCCGATAAAGCGGCGCTATTACGTCGTTAGATTGGCTGGATTGTCGACGGTGATTTGCAAAACGTTCGATTCAATTACAACCCTTCCCTTCAACAGTATTCCGGTAGGACGATCATATCTATCGTTTGCGATAGATCAGCGAGTTTGCGTCGGTTATAACGAGGAAAACGATGCTGAAAGCACGGCATTATCTTCGGCAAATCGGTAACATTACGCTTCCAACTTTATACGGCATTTATTGACTGTGAATCTTTAGTCGTGACACTCACGACCTCACGATCGCTCGTAAGATCGCGTCTCTGCGGCACGGGTAAATCGCACGGGATGGAAAACGCTCGACTCGTGGCGCAAACGCGTCCGTCGAGCGTCATTAATTAATAATGCACTATCTCTTTAAACTAGGACGGTAAAATGTATTAATTACATCAATGGCGCGGCGTAATTACTGCTTTATTCCATTTCGCGGAGTCATGCCCATTGAAATATTTTCGCGTACCATTCACGGTGGGGGACGTTAACTAATTACGCCGCGCGTATCAATTTCGCGATAATATATTACGCGCCTAGAAAAAAAAAAGGAATACGAAGGAAGAGCGAGAATAGAAAGCCTCCTCGCGATTTCTATGCCATCGCAAAAAGTCACGCGCGATCGCGATCGGGATCGATAAATGCGATCTGGAGCAATCCGGTGGCGCATGATTCCGCCGTTATAAATAACTTGGAAGCGCGATACGGAAGATGGAGCGGCTCGAAAACGATTACAAGAGACCAGACTCGGACGGCTGACTAAACAACTCCGATCGACCGACCGCGCCGGTGGTATTTGGTGATTGAAAACGAAGGCTCTCATTTGACTTTATTGGAGACTCTATTAAGCGACTGGTTGTCGCTCACAGCGAACGATCATCGACGACGCGGAACCGTCGTGTACCGCGTGGAAAAGGGTTCTCGAAAATAATGAAGTGGAACGCGAGGTGCGCGCGCGCGCGCTTACGTCGGTGGATCCCTTTATTTCTGCTTTTACTACATTAGTCGCTTTCTGTAAATACACCGAGCGTGACACGCGAACGCGCGCTCTTTGAATGTTCCCGTCACCGACAGGAGTTTGCCTTTCAACCAACATTACCTTCCTCCGTCCGTGTCGGTTCCGTATCGACGCCGGCCGCGCTTTTAACTTCCGCTTTTCTTCAGTGTAACAGAGAGAAAATAATTATACCTCGGAATGGTCTTGCGTTTCTCGCAAGACGCTCGTGGATTTTCCACGCAACAGCAGAAAGCAACAAATTGAAATTATAATAGCACTTACCCGCGGAAAAATAAGGGCCCTGATAAATCTCGATGGTAAACAAGCGCGGACGCTTTATGAATGAAGCGTACGGAAACAATTTTACTGCACGCGCGTCTGCTTTTCGATCTTAACGGCTTAAGTAATAATCGAAATTGGAGCACTGTTATTTTCAACAGTGATTTCAAGTGTCGAATTTTAGACGGCAATTCATACGGCAGCTCGCTTCATCCGCTCCCCCCCTCCCCCCGTCGACGACGTGCAATTTCAACTTCATTGCCGTGTGCGCGCGGCTCTATAATACGTTCGTTGAAGTTCTCCCTCCCCGGGCGTCATGAATAAAAATATCACGTCGGGATATTCTGGAGCGAAACTATTACGCGAGACCTACACTCTCGAATCTCCACGGGATCCGTGTAGAAGCCGTCGGCGGGGCCGGCCCGATACTCCCGGCGGGTTAATACGCCATTCACACGCGATATTATTCGCAGAAGGTTACACATTCGTGCGCATTGGTCACGTTCGTGTCGGGCCCGACGATTTTATGCAGACGTCTATCATTTTACGTCGCCGCCACCGGCGTCTTCGTCGAGTATTTCTCACCCCCGCGGCTCATTTCCTCGATTCCCATTCTCGCCGTACTATGATACGATGATACGTTCCGTGTGCCCGGTCAAGGAGATCGCGAACGCTCGCTCGAAGCAAGACAGGAAGTCCACGTGTACGTGCTGGGAGTGCGTGAACCGACGATCGTCTCCCCCCCCCCTCTCTGCGCGCTTTCCGTACTCCGGCCATTAAAAACTCGGTACGGTCCCGCCGCTTATCTCGCCGTCAAGATCGACGAAGCCCGGGCCGCCACGCAGAGAGCACCATGTATCGCGGTTTTCGATCGGTTCCCCCTTGCAGGCAACGCACCGTTGTTGCATCGGCTCGAGGAAGGACCGCGCGTCGTCGAAAGGGGCCCACCTGGCACGCGCAACGGCTCCATCTGCGGCGGGGCCGATTCATTCGGGGGCCTCCGTGAGAACACCAAGTGCCTACCTGCTCTCCGGACGGGCACACAAAAGGGGCCAAGAGCCCGGTGTCCGCGTGCGAAAAATATATATTCACGCGTCGACGAATTTCGGCGGTGGCGAAACGACCGTGTCTTCGGGGCCGATCCTCGCCGATCGGCCGGCCGGCCGATCGATCGGACGATCGATCTTTAAGGGGCCCAATGCTCCTCGGTAACGGCGTAATCTGGTCGGAGAACATCGGCCGATACAAATCGAAAAGCGGTGAACAAGATGCCGATTGAACGGCAGATGGGCAGACGTTAAGCACTTTAAAGGATTATTTGATTGATCGATAACGATGGGGGATAACCTAAAGAGTTAATGTATGAAGAAAGAGGTAAAATGAAGATAATAAAGAGACGAGCAGCTTCATTTCATTCAAATAAATTTGCGATGGCGAAACGCCTTTATCACCTGGAGAATCGATGCAATAAAACGAGGATGGAAAATGCTGAAATAAAAATTCGTTTTAACGATAACAGATGAACTTTCGCAAACCACTTGCCTCCTATTTATATATTCCTCGGTGATAATGTCGTAAATAAAAATTTCAAAATGAACATTTTTTTAATGGATTTTTACCAATGGGAAAGATGAAGATGAAATGTTTAAATAAATTATACATAGTAATTGAATATTTACTTGTTTTTTGACTTTACGTAGTTGAGTGCATATAGATTTGCAAATAAAAATTATACATTAATTAATGATATTAAAAAACATGTTTTTATTGTTTTTCTTTAAATTGACAATTTGAAATGTTCTAAATACAAAATTTATTATCAATCTTAGATGACTCATATTCTGGTTGAAGAAATAATAAAACGTTTTTTACTTATATTTAATGCATTTGTACTTTGTTTTTAATGATAAACGTGGCAATTAAAGAAAAATTTAAGCATTAATTTGTTTAAATTAAATCCTTACGTAACGGTCTTTGCTATTTTTTGTAAAATTATCATTTTTAGTATGTGATAGACTCATCAAAGAAAGATGAAAATTTTGAGCTTTAAATCACTTAAATTCAATCTCTGCATAGAGATCTTAACTAATCTTTGTGAAGTTATCAACATATCGTTATCAACATATAATAAATTTATCACTTTAATAAAGTAAAAGATTTTAGCATCAAATCATATTAATAAAAATATTTGAGATGTTTTTAGTATGTAAAATGTTTCAAATAAATAAAATTCCCTTTTCATGTATAAAAATATCTACTTTTATATTTATATTGCCATCTTCATTTATAAACGATGAATACATAAATAGATATTTTACATACATATTTTTATATGCATATGACTTATTTAAGCTTTTGTCGGTAAAAAGGTCTATTTAAGGATATTCATTTTGCCATTCAAAATATTTTCATCGAAGAATACATAAATAAGACGTGCATGGTTTTTGGAAATGATTTTATCCACAGTAGCTGTTGCCTGCGAATTTTAATAACTCAGGATCTCTGGACAAAGAGCGCTTGGAGAGTTTCTACCAGTACCTTGCCGCGGAGGAGGTTGCGCAGAGAAGAGACGACGGAAAAGTCACGCGCGACGCGAAAAACCTCGCGGAACATCCGTCGTAAACAATCGCGTGCAATTTCCCACCAACTTTTACTGCACGCAGGATTTCTTATCGGCGTAGATAAAATCGGGGAACTTTACAGGCCCGGAGGGAGGAGGGGGACGCCCATCGTTCTTTACACGTCGTAATACCCGAAGGCGCCGAACGTCTGAAAAATCTCGTACGCTCGCGTGCGCGCGAGCGCGAGCGAGCTTCTCGTTTACGTCTACCGATATATGTGCGGTCGAGGTGAACGGCGCGTCGTCCTCGTTTCCTCGTATCTCCCGGCTCGGTCGTATCGTGTGCATAGCTCCATCGCGAGGAGGCTGAAGGAGATCCCGCCCAAGGCGATCATAGTCGCATTGTACTTTATATTCATGCAAAAACGTCGAAATAACTTCCAGGCGCGGCGCGCTCGCCTTCTCGCCGACCAAAAGCTAGGGCAGAGGAACGTTTGATCCTCCATCGAGACCAGGGGAATATGCGCGCGCGCACGTGCGATCGTCTCTCCGCGGGTATATTTTCAGCCCGCTTTCCACCGCCCTTCTTGGCGTTCCTGTTTGCAAGATGACTACGCGCAAAGGAGCCGTAGCCACGTTACATAGTCGCCGCTCTGTGCGCGGGCGATGAAACGATCAAAGAGCAAAGGGAAAGGTGTATTTCGGTGTTTGGTCGAACGAGCGGAGCTGACGCAGCAGCACGACGCGACGTGACGCGACGAGACGTCGTCGGGAGCCTTCCATCCCTTTCGCTCCGCAGTCGCACTGCACCGTGCAGGCGGTGCCTGATTTCCCCGAAATGTCCTCGAAACCAGAGAGAAAGAGAGAGAGAGAGAGAGAGAGAAAGAGAGTCAGGGCTACCGAGCGCTCTCCTCGGGATCGGGAAACTCTTTAGCCGCGCGCGCGATCCAGATCCTTTGATCCGCTCTCCGTTGTGCAAGTTGTGTAAAGATCCTTTGTACCCGGATGCCCGGAATCGTGACATCGTTGCACACCGCTCGATTCTGCTTCTCGCGCGTGACAAGTAGCCGCGGAGTGGTCCAGTGGATACCGCGGCGACGCTTGATTTTTACGGGCTGCACTCTTTTAAAACCCCTCTCGCGACTCCGACTCCCTTTGATCTCCACCGAGTTATTACGCTTACTTTATGTTGGAAGTCGAAGCACGCGCCGCGCCGGAGAGTTTTACTTGGCTACGCGAGGAGCGACGCTGAACGCGAGACAGTATCCTTGATACTCACGAACAGATAATTTATGTTGTGTATCGCGTATCTTTCTCTCTCTCGAGTAAAAGGTCTCTCACCGGGCATTACGATTGAAATGCCGCGCGTACAGACGCGCGGGGAAATCATTTTCTTTCGTAATCCGATAGCATATCTCAAAAGTGAAGAGGTCACCAGCCAACATCGGCGGAATATTGATATCGTGGCAAAAGAGACGGTTTTTTTTTTCTTCCACTCGTCTAGGAAGTGGAGAATCCATTCCGTTATAAACCATTAATAACCGCTGGAAATCGATAACCACATCGACACGTCTTCGAACATCTGCAAACGTCTCCCCCGACAATACAAACGCTTTTAAACACGGTGCACCTCAAAGAACACGACCATAAATCGAATCCTTCTGCCGCAGGTAGTCACGTATTTGTACAGGTTCCACGAAATCGCAGGTTTCCCGCGGAGTGAATCATCTCGCTCTCGACATCAGTTTCCCCCCTTTAATTCCTGAACAAGAACAATATTTATTATATCTATATACGAAGGGGGAAAAAAAACTATGCGAACCGATACGATCAATCCGATAGGAATAAAAAAGCACGATGATCTATCCCTGATTGAGGAGGATCCAGATTGTGGGCAGATAGGGCCGCGTGACCGATCGAGTTCGTGTGAACCTGCCTAGACGCATCTGCCCGTTGGCTAAATAACAGCCGGCGCGGAGAAGAAGGACCGGTATCCGAGAGGAATCTACGTCGCCAACGAGCGAACGTTGTGGAGGGACGGCGACGTATGTAAGCACGAGGCAAAAGGCCGAGGAAGAGGCAGCGCGCGCGGCGGAGGAAAAGAAAGGCGATATCCTCTACGTGCGGTCTATAAAGACGCTGCGAACCCACATCCCTGCGGCCGCCGCGCCGCGGGGGAGGTTGACATGTTTATTTCGCTCCGTAATCTTCTCGGATTACGTTACCGAGAAGCGCGCGAGAAGGAGAGGGAGAAGGAACGGACGAAAAACGGAGAGAAACGAGCCGAAGGAGGCACACACAGTCGGCCTTTGGCGCGGAGCTCTCGATGATACCTGGGGCGAGACGCGTGTTCCAAAGCGATCCCTTGCGGTCGTCGGTACATCCTTGAGGAATGTCGGCGCGGTTTTCGCGGATTAGTTTCGCACATTCGTGACGTACGCGGGGTTCCGCGGAAACTATGTTGAATTACGTCGACGTGTTCTGCGGTGTGTAAACAGAACATAGAAGCAGGAGAAGAAAGTTCGTGCGGTGGAAAGGCTTTAGATTATTCTAATATTTTAGTGCCGAACAAAAGTCATTAAATTACCGATTATTAAGACGTTGGAATTTATATCCGGGGGACGTCCCTAATCCGACAGGATTATCCTCGTTTATCGCCGGCGAATATTGGACTACCGGAGCGTTCGACTTCTAAATAAAATTTATAACCGCGTCCATCCCAACCGGCCCATCTTTTTCCCACAGGCGTACACCGTCGTTCACCTACGTTAAAAATTTCTCCAAGGTGTGACCGTATAATAAATGCGTACAGTTCCTGACCCTTCTGAATCGTGGAAGATGAACCGCGTCAAGAACCGGTAGCTGAATCCTTTTGGACTAGGTCCACAAGGATCTGGTAGTTGCTCTACCTGTTGTCATACGATACTCGAGATGCATCGCGAAGGCTCAAACTGCTCTCGTATCGCGCTCTGGTCTTCTGCTTGCCACGAAAAAAAAAGAAGAGTATCATCTTCGCTCGCTTCAGCCGTGAACGCCGACGATGCGCCCACAATGCGCCGCAAGACGCTCTACAGTCTACCTGAATAAGTATGACGAAAGGAAGAAAGAAAGAAAGGGGGACAGTAGTCGGCTTAGCCGGCCGATTTTTCCGACCAACTGGAGGTCGGGACACAAGCGGATTCGTGTCAATTGCAGTGTGAAATGCCATGTGACCGTCGCGCAACATGCCGGTCCCCGTCGAGTGTTTTAAACTTTTGAATGGATAAATACCAGATGCGTTTATAAATTGAGTTCTCGTCCCGGAGGATTAGGACCCGGCCCCGAGATGGGAAGTTTATGTAGGGCGCATAATGCGCGTGTTGCATAGATCTTGGCATGGATTATTCCGCGTCATGAATCTTCGAGGGCATTTTCGACCTGCGTACATCGCGTACGTGATTCGCGGCGGTGTTGCGGCTTCATCGATTTTCGGGAACCTATTCTGCTGATGGAAAACACGAAAACCACAAGCAGACTGAATCTCGCATGAATAAAAAATGAGATATATGGCGTGAGAATTCCTTCGAAACTATAAATCCCGGCATGAAAAAGCTCCAGTATTGAAATAGTGTGTGCAGCGCTCGCATGCCACGTATATATTAAAAAAAAAGCAATATTATACAACCCCAGGTTAATTATTTCATAAAATATCGCTGCGAATGACGATTAAATTTCGTTATCGCGATTACTTCCGGAGCAAAGCTCGTAACGCGAGCACGGAAACTGAAAAAAGCGACTTGGTACTTATTTTCACAGCGGTACTAAATTTCACCACCATTCCACTGTTGTATTCCATTGCGTTTGCTCACGAGAAAGCTGCTGTACGAGAGCACTTACAGATGTAATCGAACATCTAGCGAAAGACCTTGACGAACGACATTGATAAACGATCCCTTAGTCGCGTTTCAGCTAACCGACTCGGCGGGATCGTGTAACAACTTGGTACTAACAAGCTTTGCATACGCACGCTAAGCGTGTTCGCGATCATACGTTTCTGCGCGAATTTTGTTGCATGATATGCACATATCACGTGAATTTTAAGCATCTCGCTGCCAAGTTTCAAGTATCGATCGATAAGCGAAAATAACTCTCGCGTAACACTCGCGTAACACTCGGGGTGTAATACCCCATGGACAGCATTATTATTTAAATAGAAACACAGACGCGCGATAAAGTACGTTGCTAAAACTACTAGTAACACATTTATGTTGATAACGCATTTAAAAGCAAAATTCCGAATCTTATTGCGCAAAAGTCGGCTCGGCCACAAACGCGTCAAGTTTCCGCGAACGTTTGAATCCAACGGAATACACTGATAATCCTGAGGAATCGTATTTTCAGTAGACGAATCGCGTTTAATAATTAATTCCGACGGTTATCGAGCGGAATCCACCCCCTCCGAAGAAACAGCAGTTTCGCGTTCGAGGGAGCCATCGAACCACGGGGGAAAATTACGCTCTCTCTCCTCCTTTCCCCACCCGCCTTGGCTTTCCTCGCGTTCCTTTCACGGTAGCAACGGCTGAAAATGAAGGCGCCGCGAAGGAAATTTCGCGTGCGGGAAAGTGTCTGCCGCCGCTGGAATATTTAAATGGCAAGGGCTGCCAGCTATGTCGTAAGTGGCACTCTCGACTTTCCTAACCGTCTTTTACGCTTTCCGGTAGAAACACAACGCCGTGGCAGCGACCCGACCGACGTTAAACCCGTTTCACCTCGATACTTCTTTACCCCGTTGCGTGCGAAAGAGAATTTCTATTTTGTGTAAAGAGCAGTCTTCCATGCAGCGTATACGTAGAAACGAAACAGGTCGCTTTATAGTATATCGCTAAACGTGGCGTATATTTCATTTACGCTCTTTATACCGAGTGCTCAAGATTTGCGGCGTGCACGATTAATGCTACGTTTTGTTACGATGCATAGAGAAACGTAATGTACGAAATAATAAATGGTAGGCAATTGTCACTTACAAGACCTTTATTCAGTACAAGTATTTTGAGTCAAGGAGTGATCGCTATGATTGAGAACCAAAACTGTTAAGAACTAACGTCTTCTTTTAAAAGGGATCTTCGTAAAAAAAATGGGTGAAATTATATCAACCAATAACATTGCTCATTTTTAGTTCCCGAGATTAGATTGGTTAGGGTTTTCTTTCCTTTTTTTTTTGTTACAGAAAAGCAAAAACGGAATATAAAAGCATGACGCAAGGTTGTATATTAAAAATTGATTTACGACTAGAAAGTATGTAAAAAATAGATTTATAACCAGAAAGAGATTTCGGAAGTACGTGATTTGGAAAATGTGTCCTTCAAACTGACAATGAGAAAGGTGGTCTTGACACACACACAAAAAAGGGTTGTAAACCAAAGGACAGGCTGTAGGGAAATTGGTTAAAAGAAACAGTCTTAAAAAAAAGGATAGGAACGGAAATATGTATTAATATGCAAAACATAGGTTGCGGCACGTAACAGCTAGTGCCCGAGATCTGCGCGCGATTAATGCTTCATCCCCGTGTAAAATGTAAACGAACGCTTCGTTCGTTAGCTATTCGAATGTTTAGCAATAACAGCGGTAAGGGCACTATGTAATTGCTAAACATAGGTGATATGATAATGTCAGAAGGGAGGGAGAAAACGGAGCAAGAGAGCTCCGGATACAGACGCCAGGAACAGAACGTTCTGTGAACTCCTCGGAATAAGTCATATCGAGATCGAGAGTCAGAGTAGCGTGTGAGACTATAGAATCTTATTCGATACTTATATTTTGTACGCTCAGGCGCGATCCACTTATTATATTCTTTATTAAATAGTTTAATAATTTAACTTTTAATTATTATGAAATTTATTAAAATAAATTTAATTTTTTATTTATTAAATTTAATTATTAAAATAAATTTAATTTAATTTTTGTTAATCACATCCTGTCTACTATATTTCATCCTTTTACTGTTAGTTAAAAATCATGGGAGATTATTTTTACGAAATATATTACACGCGTATGCGACAGATTATTCTCCAGCATGGTGACATTGTTTTAATCGAGCTTTGCTCTCCGTTTGTGTTCCAGGTGCGGGCTCGTATCAAGCCGGCGAGTGGCCAGTGTCGTGTCGAGTGACGTCGAGTGACGGTATTTAAGTGCGATTTCCGACCGGTCTTTGCCTCCTTTACCCACCACGTGCGAGAGATGAACGAATGACTGGACCGCGGTGATCCGTGATACGCGATGAGGCCGAAATCTTGCTCGCTGTTCCTGCTGTTCTGCGTGCTCCTGCCCGGAGTGGTTCGTCCCTTCACGTCAGGCGAAGGTAAAGAAAAATTGCGCACCCGGGAGTAAAAGCTCCCGGTCGCCGCCGAGTCGTAAAGCTTCGGGCTGCGTGGGGAAGAGAGGATTCTCGCGGAAGATCGTTAAGTTCGCCATTTAACTCGCGCCGAGCCTATAATGACCTCTCGTCCCTCGTGGATTCGAAGAGCCGCGCGCGGGCTTGATTACCCTCACTCGAGGTGTCCGCGCCAAACGCGACGTGCGAGTACCACTTTACGCGAGTTCTTCTGCGGGCACCCGTTTGCACGAGAGACATTACTCTCGCGTTGTAAATTATATTATATCGTTACGTTGTTGATGGAACGACCGCTGATCGCATTAATTTGCCCGAGGTTTTTGCACGTCGAGATGTTTCACGCGTGTTTTCTCACATCGCGACACTGAAAAAAATTTCTGGTTAAAAACGGACTCAGGAATCAGAAAATCTTGCAAGCGTGATCAGATATTCTGGTTATTATAATGGAACTCAATACTTTATAACTTATAATAATCAGAATTCCTACACTGAAAAAAAGATTGATTATAATTGGTTATAATAAACCAGTCTTAATAAAAATTACCAAGAACTTTACTGAAATAGTTTCAACTAAACATATAGGTCATTATGACAAAATAATGTTATAAAATGATCGTTTATCAAACGTTTTATCATTATTATTATATTTAGTAATAACTATTTTAAAAATTGCATTACTAAATGCATCTTATAAGTTTATTTTTCTAGAATTTTTCTCAGTATATTATAATAATCTTGAATGAATATTTGATCACGTCTGTAAGATTTTTCTGATTCGTCCGTTTTTAACCAGAACTTTTTTTCACTGGACGGAAATAGTGACGTCTTTGTCGTTAATAAAATCCACGAGAGAAATTTGCTTCTTGAAAATCTCAGCTGCTGACGCTCTGGACCACGATGCTCGGAATGAGACGTGGTACACCGTGAGTCGGGTATTTCGTTAACGATCACGGGCGGGAAATCGAAACGGAGGCAGGCCCTTTACGAGCTGCGGACGCGGAAGGAAGGTCGAGTATTATGGCTGTGTACGAGCGAGCGTTACAGATACGCCGGAGAGTAACCACCGCCGAGAAAGAGAGCGAGAGACTGCTAATTATACGGCGAGGCAGGCTGACTGATTAGTCGTCGGTATAACCGGCCGGTTACATTACACCAGCCGTTTTCGATGATGGATTACGCTCCCCCGGAGCTACTTTTAAGCGACCTCCTGGACTACGTGGAAATCCCCATCCCGTCTGCTATTCTTTCTTCAATCTTCTCCTCCCACGGAGGAACACCGCGGCTAACTAATTAACGCCCCTTCCCTCCTTCCGCTCGACATATCATCGTCATCGTCGCTCACGTTAACGACGGATTGTATCTACCGCGACGCGGACACTCCGCCGTCTCCGCATGTTAACGTAAAAAGGACACGCGACAATCAATCTCTGTTAACGCGGGACAAAAGTATCGTCCGTGACGTCGTCGTAAAACAAACACGAGCCAGTAATCCATCTTCCGTATTCTTCCGTCGACACGTCTTTTTCACGCATTGTCCAAATTCCGCTCCAGCCCGGCGGAGTAATCGCTTATCTTCGCGAGCGTTTGTCGACTCGTGCAGCGTGTAACTATCCTTCCCCCGCGTAATCGGGACCAGTGCTCGAAAAACGGATGTGTATGATTTAACGCTAGGGCGAAACGAGGATACAATTATGACTCGCTAACCGTCTTCTCCTTCGAGATCTAACTATATAATCTTGGCGCACACACACGCGCGCGCGCGCGCGCGACTGTCCTATCCTTATTATGCCGTATGAAACGCGCCTTGCCCACACGTCGCGCACACATCGACGGGAACAAACGGCGCCGGCTTGAAAACATTCGTTTTCCATTCCCCTAGGTACGTGCTATACAATAGAAATCACAGTGCGAACATACACACACACACACACATACGCCGTCTTCCTTTGCTCATTTTTCTTGCGGCGCACGGGGCAGATAAATAATTCCCATTCTGGCGCGCACATCCTGATGGAAGCTACAGCGCGAGAGGCGTCCTCGTCGTATTCTTCGCACGGTCACCGATGCAAGAAATCATATCTCATGTGCGGCGGTACACGTGCTCGCAAAGTGTGCTTTCCATTTCTCACGCATGTCCGTCCGGATAAGTAACAATTATCCTCAACAGGCACGTCGCGTTTTCGCGAGACAATGCGGATATAGTAACGCGGCGGTTTGAAATCGCTACAAACAACGTCGTTCCGCCTGCGTGAAAGCTAAACGTATACATTTTGCCGCGCCGCACTGAGGGGCTTTATTGCGGGTTGCGTTACTCAAATAAGATATAACGAAGCGCTATATTGGCCTGGAATACCCGGCGTAATGACACAGGCGCGACCGCTGCACCTTTCAGGCATATGAAAAAGATTGCGATCTATTCACCAAGTCATCGCGTGTAACTCGGAGATAATTGCCGCTCTCATTATTATCATCGTTACGCGGGAAACAAGCCATAATGGCAATATACTTAGCCGCGTCAGGCGGCTGATAAATAACAATTATGGCCTCTGACCTCGTAATAATTCCAGCAAGAGTTACACGCTCGTGGCGCCTATCGCGCCTATCGCGCCTATCGAATGCGCTCCGCGAGCGCGGCGATCGGTCACTCTATACAGAGCTCTACCTCGGCTAAGAATCATCGTCATCGTCAACGTCGCCGTCGCCGTCGTCGTCGTTAGACAGAAAGTGGCGAACAAACGGCGCCTCGCTCGCCGCTCACTCGCCGCACGGCCATTCTCCTACGTGCAACTCGCCGCGCGCGTATTATATGCACGCACGCACGCACACTCGCGCGCCATGTGAATAATTACCCCGACGATTTATCGCGACGTGATATCGCGTCATAATTTCGCTGTCCCGACTGGTCTGGCGCGCTGCCGCCGCGCGGCGAGAAAAATATTAGCCGCGTTAATAATTAACGGTGCGCCCGCAGAGAGGAGGTCCTGCTCCAGCGACCTGGCATTCTCACGTTTTCGTCGCCGCCGAACGCGCGGTAGCCAGTAGTTTCCGCCACCGTTCCGCGCGCGCGCGCGCGCCGCAGTGACGACGGTTCAATTTTTCAACCGCGCTCGTTATCTCGCGACCGACGAATTTCACGTGGCTGAAAAGCCAGCGAGACAGCGAGATCTTTTTTACGACGCGCGTTTCACCGGACGCGGACACCGCGCCGTCTCGCAAATCCGCTCGGTAACCTCCGGGCTCTCGGCCGCGCGCGAAGCTCTCTCTGCGTCTCGCCGGGTATGAAATTTATGAAACCGATAGCGTCGCGCGTGCCTCGCTCCCGAAAATTTATGTTCCGCGACGCGGGATTATGCGGAGAAATTGATCGTTAATTCGTACGCGCTCCGGAGTTGCTTCGTGATTTATACCGGAGCTTAATAAGTACGATGAGCGTAAGCGTGAGGGGAACCTTCGCGCAGCTGCGAGAAGAGAACGGATGAATTGATTTTGTGATCGACGTTTTTACGATCGCGATATGCAGGGATAATCTTGGTAGAATTTCATCGTCGTAATAAATTCGGTCGAAAGAAAAGTATCTCCGAAAAAGAAATTGTCCCATCGTGCGCACTGGAAATGAGCTTCCCTGATCGCACGGTATAATACGGTAACCGTCCTATATTACAGAAAACAGTACTTTATTTTAGATTTGTGTCCTTTAAATTTATTCTTTTCTTGAAAACATTTTTGTCCTTTATTTCTGAAAAGTTTTACAAAATGTATTTCGGTCTTCATCATTTTTTATATTTTGTGTAATGTTTAAATAAAGACGTGTTTCTTTTTTTACATACGGAGAGAGAAATATAGTTACTTCTGGACCCAAGTACAATTTCTATAATATTTCTATAATATTTCTAATGATAATTGTGGTTAACTTAAAGTTAATCATATTCATTATTAAAAATATTATAAAATTATGGTTGGGTACAAAAGTAACTATATTTTTCTCTTAGTGCTGAGAGAAAAATATAGTTACTTTTAGACCCAACCATTTTTAAGACCACAATTTTATAATATTTCTAATGATAATTATGGTTAATTTAATAATGCACGTAGATAATCATATTTATTGTTAAACATATTATAAAATTATGGTTGGGTCCAAAGGTAACTATATTTTTCTCTCAATGTATATAAT
>VBVR01003522.1:0-17350 GCA_011638315.1 Tetramorium parvispinum
TATATATATATATATATGTTTATTAAACGTATCTAAATCGTAAAAATATTAGGAAACATATAAAAACCAATTACTACTACTACTATTAAAGACGTTAACATTTTGAAAATTACGTGATCATACTTGTTTATTTTTAAATTTTGAGAGGGTACATTCTATAAAACGTTTTCGTGATGTTAAAACTTTGCGGATTAAAGCACGATATTTGAGGAGAGATTTTTCATTTAGGTGGTATCACGGCTCTATCACACGCATCGAGGCAGAGGGTCTTCTGCGAGTTCATCAAGAAGGAAGTTACCTGGTGAGGAACAGCGAGTCGACCAAACAAGATTATTCTCTGTCCCTAAAGTAAGTGACATATCAATAAACATTTTCATAAATTTTTTCGAGTGTGATGATTTACCTAATTATGTTTTAATTGTTTCAGGAGCGCCCGCGGCTTCATGCATATGCGCATCCAGAAGAACGAAGAGCTGAATGCTTATATTCTGGGGCAGTTTAGCAAACCGTTCGACAACATACCAGAAATGGTCCGTCATTTCAGCGTGAATCGTCTTCCGATACGCGGTGCCGAGCACATGTGTCTCTTGCATCCGGTCATAGTTCAGCTTTTGTAGCGCATCTATCGTAGCGCCATTTAAGGCGCTGTACAGCTCTTTTGATAATCCGTTTTCTTTTCCCCCCCGACGAATGCCGAAGCGCGCGATTGCAATGAACGATATGCTTAATACCGCAAACGAGACGTAGAAAATATTATCCTCGAAAAACTGGAGAGAGTCTTCCGAGACGTGGTTGACTTTCGCGAGATCCTCCGTATCAATTCGCATTCTGGTTGAACGAACCGTTCCGCACGAAGAGCACCAGAGATAATGGACAATAATGGCATTGACGGGGAATACCGCTTCGCCGCGAAATGTTAGGGGGAGTACGAATATAGTACAAAAATATAAAAGGTGACTGAGCGAGGCCGCTCAACGATACACAGTGCGATCGATCAGACGAGAACGTCCGGGTCTGTGCAATTCGTTTGCGAGAGGCCAGTGTTAATCTATGTATGAAGAATCTCAGGTCGCTCCAAGTGAGGATATACCTGCTCACAAGCGTCGTCTTTTCGACAACACTTTATTTTCGCATGTCTATAGCCGAGTCCAAGTTTTTATTGCACAAGAAAATTAGAGTCGGCAGGGATGAACGCTTGTCCCAGCCCCTCTTCCTTTTCCTCTCGGACTCGTAAGGCGTAAAGATCGGTATTTACACGCTTCGTCTTCCTCAAAACATCGCGCAAACCTACCTCATAGGCAGACGCATACATCGCGGCACGATATAGAAGCGAACGTATCGTAGCGGTACCAGAAATTGTGTGGTAGTTCCGAGGAACGAAATTCTTTGACAACAGATACGAATTATCGTTCGATGCAGTGGTGACCGTTAATAACTCACACAGAGGATAACGAATTCGGGATCGACGATTCTCAGCAGGAACGTTCTCGAGGACGTTTTTCCCGATTGTTCCTGGAATCCGCAGTTTCTATGCGGATTCTACGAAAAAAATCTTTTACATGGGATCAGAAACGCTGTTTTACGAAATGGTATAATTTAAGTAAGAGGGAAAGGCGCGCGTAATTTAGATATATGCGCGTATTTAAATTCACACAGAGTGCCGCGTGGAAGCAGCCCGATGTGACGCGAGCTGGAAGCCAAAGTAAAACTAATCCTAATGTCCAGTCGAGAAATGTAGAGAGCAGAAACTGTAGGCTGGATACGCGCAGCGAGCGCGAGTAAAAATGCCAAACTTTACTTCTAATCGTAATCATTTTGTCAGGGTTTAGTTGTCCGTCTCATCGTTGATAAGTGATTAAATAGGCTTAGAACGATAAGCAAGCGTACGACAGTCAGTTGGCTCGATTATGAATATTGAATGAGACGACGATTAGACGTAACTTTGTGAAGAAATTGCGAGAAATCGAAGAAAATTATAAGCGTTTTCATAAAATGACGCGATCGACGGTACAGTCGGAAACGCGAAGAAAGTGGAAAAAGATGATAGTGATCAGACAGTCTGAACCATCGGTGGCTCGTTATTCGAGTCATCCGTCCGAGAGTCTACGGGGGACACTCGCGAGAGAGATTTTTGCGATAGGATGCAACCGATACATATTTTTTCATGTGATATTAATTTGTTACAGAGATAGCCTAGTTTCACCTGTGATTTGTTACTTAATTCCCCTTGTCCGCGTGCGCGTCGGCAGTCTCGCGCGATTGCACGCCATAACGATAATAAAATAAATTAAACTCGCTATTATTACGTAGAATCAGCAACGACGCGTCACTCAGGCGCGATGATGAGACGTCCGTGGTGTTACAATAATTTTTCGAGTTAGAAATTCGATTCGCAGAGGTTGTGAGCGAATTTTCGTTGGCCGCGCAAGTGAGAAAAATTTTGCTTAATAATTAAGTAGTGACATAGGGAACCTACGGCGAGGAGTAGCGAGTGCTAGCACCATGTTGTAAAAATTGTCATAGCCGATAGTCCCGTTTGATCATTTAACTGTTTAATCAGTGCACACGAAGAAGCAAAGCATTAGTTTCCTATAATTAAAGCAGAAATTATATTTAAATTCCGCGCTCGCAAGAATACTTGAATTATGAGCGAGGCACTCTCTACTTACGCGTCTAATTAGGTTGAGTGTAATTCATGCGTCGTACTTTAAGCTGCCAGTATTATTAACTGTAATCGATAATGCATATCCATATATGTTAATATTTAAGACATTGTATTGTCTCTATAGCCCGATCATTGAAACTATAATCTATATATATTTATTTCTTCTATTATATTTATTACATTGTGTCGTTGATGATGATAATGAATGAAGTTTCCATACGCCGTTGATTTTAATTGCGAAATCATAGAACTGTAACCTACGGTAATTTTAGACTCCGTATACGTAGATTAATATTACGTGTCGCAAGGCAGTACGTAAATTATATGGTAGACTAACTTGTAGATACTTCCTGTACCTTGAAATTTGTATGAAGTAGCATTTAGATTATACGTAATATATACATAAATATATATATATATATATATTAGTATAAATGATTATATACTAGCGCGCATAGAAAGAGAGAGTTTTCGTTTGTAGGATACATAAATAAGGTCTAGCGAAAGCGGAGCGAGTCCAATAAATATCTTAAGCGCTGTGCACGCCCTTTACGTAAAAAGGAATCTCGGACGGCGATGTGCAATATTCTGACGCGGTCTCGTACGGCCGTAAACGTGAAGTGCGATCCAATATTTTTGTTTTAGCAAGCAAAACCACCGATGTTCCAAATCGACTTCACTAGGTAATCTTGTGTACTCTGGAAATTTCTCTTAATAATAAAATAATTAATAACTCTAGTTTGATCGTGATAGTTGCAATTTTCCATCTTTTCATTTAGATAACTCAAAAAAATCTTTTTATATAAAAGTAGAAAATTTTTTGCAAAAAAATTTTACAAGATTATACAATATACGTATCGTTTCAAAAAAGCTGTAAAAACATTAACTTCAATTAAATTATATCAGTTGTATAAATTTCTTTTGAGCTATGTATATTTTTGGATTATTTAATTTATTCTATTTTTATCTCTTTGTTAGATCTGTATAAGGTATTTTCATTCTGAAGTCCAGCTGGAACAAGTGGACGAACATCATTTTCTTGTGGAGATGTCATTTGATACGTTTCCATCTGTGTCGATTTAAACATTGTAATTTATTTAAATAAAATTGCATAAAGAGCTTAAACTTTTAATATCTTAAATATCTTAAATATAATATCTTAAATATTATTTAAATTTTATTAACATAATATACCAATTTCTCTTCCGACTTCGATATTTTTGGTTGTTTTGATTGTTTTCTTGAGTTTCGCTTTTCTATAATTCATAATAAAGAAATACAAAAGATATACACAGATCGCATAACAATAATAATAATTACGTAACGTGTTTAAGGATATTTAATTTATATAGTAACTTTTGTCAAGTATAGCAAACTCTCTGAATGCGAAGTGTTATATTATTCACTTACGATTTCCAGCGTTATTTCGTCGGGACGACAGAGGTTTACGAGACGCTGTCGAAACGCATTCCTGAGAGAATGGTGAAAGTGGAATAGCATATTTCTCGCGAAATGAATATGTGAATTACTTATGATGATTAGGTCAGCTTGATATTCACCGAGTGTCCAGTTTCCTCGCTAATCTGACTTTCCCAACAATCAGCCCCGCAGACGTCCTTACTCGACACAGTTCGACTGCGATACATTTGACCGTCTTTCCCTCTTATCAAACCATCCGTTAATGGTATCGCTTCGGGTCCCCATTGAGTAAGAAAATATCCCGTTCGCATGACCCTTTGCCGAGGAGTCGTGACTGTGTGACTTCCGCCACAATATCGATTGCACAGATGATCTCTAGTACATTAAATTTATTAAAATTAAGAAATCGTTTACGATTAGTTTACGATTTAAAAACTTCACAAGCTGTCAAGTCCACAATTGAAACGTTGAGAAAAAAACAACCTCGAGAATTATTTTTCTTTAAAAAAGAATATTTCAATTTATATCATTTATATTGTCTCGAGATTCTGAGGACGGACGAAAGAATATAGATTACCTAGGAGTCCTCGCGAGCATCTCTTCCTTCGCCTTCATCTTTTTGGCTTCCTCTTGCAATAGTGCTTCAAATTGGATCATATTTCTACTGTGAAGCAATTTTCTCTGCTGCTTTCTGACTTTGTCCAACTCGTATGTCAGATAGGGTTTTATACTGGTAGTGCATGGTAACGCATCAGCGCGGAATCTACTGACCTCCTTTGTCTTCATTACAACATCCTTGTCGCATGATATACATTGAACATCTCTAAATGAAAATGATTGGAGTCGACATTGTGGTGAAATATTTATTCGCGAGTCTGAAATTTTTACCTAAGCAGCTTCTTCGTTCCCGCAGCCTCGATCTCCCGTCTCGCTTCAATCATAATTTTTAATTTTTCTTGAAGCGATCTTAACTTATTGTTCACGAAGTCTTTTAGTGGCATCATCTCGTTTTTGTCCATTTTGGCCGCGATTTCATTCTGCACCTCATCAAGCGCTTGTTGCCAAATCGATTCTTGCTTGGTCAATTTTTGGATTGCTTCCTCAAGACCGCGAGCGAGATCATCGCAGGCAGCATCAAATTGATCATGTGATACCTACAGCATTTTTCATAATTTTTCATAATCTGTATCAATGAGTGAATCAACGAATTTAGTAATTCTTTATACCTTTCTATTCACAACTTGAGCATCCGCTTTTTCGGCTAAAGCGTCTTCGAGATCCTCTTTGTTTGCTTTGACAGTTTTTAAAAGTTCTATTTGTTCCAGTAGTGTCTGTCTCAATGTCATTATCAATTATAATAAATACGATAACTCAAATAAATTATATTAAAACATTATACATGAGCTAGCTGTGCTTACATAAACTTAAATATTAAAAGATAAGTAAATTTATACATATTTAATTTTATTATTTTATTTAAAATTCGTACGTTGATGTTCGTGTCTTGTTTCTCCTTATCATCGAACATACTGGTTATCACTTGTCCGATTTTCTCTATATTTGTTTCAATTTCTTTCATCTTTGCAGCAAGCTCGTTAATGGTGACATCATCTATCTTGCCGGCTTCTTGAATACTATCCATTTTTTCTAACAAATGTCCAATTTCCGTCTCTAATACAACTACGCGTTGGGTAATATCATTCAAGGCTTTGTCATATGTTGTTTCAACATTTTTTATAGCTTCCAGACATTGTTCCAAGTTTGTGACATCACTGACTTCAATTATCTTTTCTTTATCTTTAATCGGTTCTTCTTTAATCACAGGTATTTCTACTAATGGAACATCGACAATCGTTGGTTCTTCGAGCTCTATAAAGGTAATATACATATAATAGAATACGATAAAAATAAATATAAAAATTGTCAACGTACTCGCAACTCTTGTGTTAAGCTGCTGCAATTCTTCTTGTATATGAGTCACATCTGTTTTTAATGTAGAAACGCGTATTTCTACTACAGCAGCACCATCTAAATATATTTCCTAATCAATAAATGTTTTCAAATATATTTAAAAAATTAAAATAACGACTACAAATTTATAAACGATTCAAGTAACAATATTTTTAACGTTAGATTAATTTTCATAAAAAATCATTAAGTTTGTTACTCATAAATGATACTCTAGGAGAGAGCTTATCAGGTATTGGTTTGTCTATTTTATCATCTGCTACTTCAGAAATTTCCTTCTCCTTTTCTTTTATAGGATATGGTAAGGTCACATCATTGATTGCTGTGGGTTCTGCTTTTACATCAATATCAGTAGTTGGCGCGGTTATACTTTCACATAAGGCGTCGGTAACTGTTTGGAGATTGATCAACGATTGCTCCATCTTGGAGACTTTATCTTCAAGTTCATCCAATCTCGCATTAATCAAAGATGTGTCTGCTATGCTAGTATCGCCTTTAATTACATCTTGCGCCATTACCGTGAGCTAATAATAATTTAATAAGTTAATAAAAATAAAAATAAAATATTTAATATTTTTATATCTTAAGAATTTTTAACTTTTATTATTTTCTTTTATTAAACTATCACCATACACCATTCACAACAGCTTCAGGGACTTTCTCAGAATCTATTTCTTCATCTTTCGTCACTTTTAACATTTCCTCTTTGGGCAGTTGGGTATCTGAATCAAGTTCAATTTAAATAATTGTTATATAATTTCTAATTAATTAAATTAATTAATTAAGTTAAATTAATATAATTGAAAATAAACAACAAGAATAAAACAAAGAACAAAAAGAATCACGAGTTTGTACCTTCTGCAAGTACATCAACGTCTGCGCCATTTCTTTGAATTTGTCGTGGTACTTCGCCGATAGCATCGATAATATTATACTCGTCAAGCTGAAGAATAGGACTCGGCTTCAAGGATGTTACCATTCTCTGCAATAGTTCTTAGATAAATAGAAAAGAAGGAATCACCATTTCCTTTTTTTCAATTATATGGCACATTATTTTTCTTACTTTAATGCGATCCGCGTTTTCACCATGGAACTCAACTTTGATAGTCTGCAAATTTATCTGATGCAACAAGATTTGGAGAAAATTATGAAGAACATTAAAATTAACCGCGCCAACCTAAAATCGATAACTTTATCAATCACTTTATCTATAACGTGGATGATGGTTGATTACTATTGCTTCATCACATCACCTCCGGTGATCCGAGAGCAAGATCGAGCATTTCAGAAAGAGAAATTTGCAGGTTGACAGCATTAATGTTAGCTGCTGTTGGTGCTTCCGACATTTGAGCAATTGTCGCAGCCATTTTGTACGATAACTGATTTTTTCAAGAATCACATGAGTATTATAATTACGTTTAACTTCTTGTTCTCGTTAAATACAAATGTGGCTATTATGAAGGATGTTGATTGAATTGTCAATTTTGAAAATTACCTTTTGTTCCTATATTCATCTCTTATCCGGTAATTAAGGGAGCTGAAGTTATGTCTATATCTTCACAGTTGGCGCCACAAATATGGTCGACAAGTAGCGTGCCCCCATGGAAGATATTTGTATCAGTAGTTATACTTCTTTTTATTCATTAAAAGTTTCAAAGAATCAACGAAATCGCTTTATTATTCTTTTACATACCTTTTATGCAAATAAAATAATACGCTTACAACTTAATTAAATACCATAACTCTCTCTTGTTATTTGCTTAAGAAATAAAAATTCAAATAGTATGTTTAATTATTATTTTCATATTTATTTTTTAGATATTTTGCGTATATGTAATAATTTGGAATTGTGTGTGCAAAACATCTTCAAAAAAAAAAGTTTTTGCACAACACGCATTTTATAAAAACGTTATAAAATAATAAATAAAATACAGTGCGGAGTCTAGGTATATTTTTCAATCTTCTCCGTTGTTGATCAAATATCATCGATACGATGGGTTAATGAAACAGTAATTCACCGCGCGTCGTTTCTCCACAAACAGGCTTGGTTTATCTAACTGCACGTGGCCGATAGACCGAAATGTGAAATAGAATCAAGCTAGGCTACACTACCGCAGAGATTACATCGAATCGTATATATTTTATCGAGTTTCCGGATATGATATTCTCGAACGTTTCCGTTAGACAGATACGATCAACGTCAGCTCGATCGTGTATTTATACGCTCGCACATCCATCGCTGCGACGATGATGAATCCTCCCATATCGAGAAGATAAATTAAAATCGCGGGTACTTCCCAATCGGTTTATTCACGAACCAGAGAATGGAAATAAGTCATTCCGGACCAAAAATGGAAATTAATGGGATTAAATAACTTCATAGATTCGGTTATAAATATTTCTTCGTTTTGAAGAGCGTTGCAGTGTAATCTTCAACTAATATTAAGCTACATTCTTTTTTGTCGCAAAGTGAGAAAATGTCAGAAAAATCTATTTTTAAAGAGAGATCTATTTTTCCTTCACGTTCCTCCATCATCGCGATATTTGGCAAAATATGGAGAAGACTCCGTATATTTCAAGTATCGTTATATACGCAAATGATTCAGCAGCTTTGGTTACACGCCACATATAGCTGCGTTCTCGAATTACCTACGATAAAGCCGTTGCATCGGCGATGTTTGAGTTACATTGTTTGATCGTCAGGCGAATGTTTAACCATGAGTAATGTTAGCATTCAGCTATCAAAGCTGGACATCTCGGTAACGTCGTTCTTATGATTTACTCGTCTGTCAGGTGAGCGACAGCCCCTTTCCGTCTTCTTTCGCGATTTCTCCGGCCACCTTGTCAGTGCGGCGGCAGTCGCAGTTCTGAAATGATGTATACGTCGAAGGGAAGGTACGCTGTGATGACGGTGAGTGTGAACAATTCAATTTTAAGACATCGTTTTATACTCGACGTTTATTAGTCTGTTAGGTCGTTCGTCAAATATTGACGTATCTCTATCTGCTCGTCTGTTCGCGGCAGATTTAATTTTTTCTTTTAACTAGCGTCGTAGACTGTCAATTGGGTATAATATATTCGGTGTAAGAGAAAAATGGATTTCCACACGCAGAATCCAATTCGATTGTCCACGCATTCCGCGATTGTTTCCCGATTATTTCGTCGTGAAAAGCGCCCGAGCATACGCACGCATTTAAAATGCATCGAACAATAATTTCGTAGCTCTGAGTAAATCTGAAATGTTGTAGTCTAGCTTAAACGAAATTCTCCGACGCATCGTAAATATTCGGTATTCATCAATATTGCAAATATTCGCGGTATTTTAACTTGAATCTCCTTTCAGCTTCTTCTCTTCACTCTGGGCCAAGGTGATCCGTTCAGATATATGGAGCGATACAATCCCGCGATATCGCCACTTTCGTGGTATCTTGTACCACCCTGGGAGCATATGCTACGCGAGATAATCCTCAAATCAGTTACCCTGTCGCCGTTGGATGCCAATGTACCTCGTAGGCGCCCGCTGGATGCTACCTATTACGGCGGACCGATCCCCGTGTACTCGGACGACGACGAGAATGTCATTCTATCACGTGGAAACGTTTATCGTTTGCTAAACGGCCACTGGATGCTATGCCAGGACGGATGTATCGACTGCGAGCCATGCGCAGTTCAAAGGAATCCCTTGTTCACGTGGATTCTGCAGCGGGTCAAGCAACCGCCAAATTCCAAGCCGCGACATGATCTGCAGCTGACGATAATGCCGCAAGCGAACGATCATTTCTACTCCAGCAATCTCTGGCCGAATTACTACGTTTATGTGATGCCGCGAGGGGAACGTACGCCGACCCTGACGATCGGGACGCAGCACGACAACGGTCCGGAAAATCCCCCGCCCAATCTTGAAAATAGTTCTTCCGAGCATCATCATCGATCGAAGGAACTCTGGCAGTTGTCGGAACGAGACTCGAACGCCGACCGTCACGGGATACTGCAAGAGGATAACCGCGCCGCTGTTCAGGAGAACGTGAACACCGAAACGACCGGGAAAGAAGAATCGATCGAGCGGACGCGTGAACTCAGGAATATGAAACCTCAACATCGACCCCGGCCCGGGCCCGCGGAAAAAGCTGCGGAAGAAGCGAATCAATTGGCACCGAGGTTGATCCTGGGAACCGATCAAAAAGGTCAGAGGCATTTGGTTCACGTGGTGCCGGCGGATTATTCGACGACCACTACGTTTCCCATGATTTCTCTTCTTCCGGATCACCCGACGTCGTCGCAATTCGTGGAAGGTCAGGCGACACACTCGAATGATACGATCTCTAAACTCGAGAGGCAAACTTATCAAGGGATATTTCGCAGAGTTTTCGACTCCTTGAACACGCACAGGCGATTGATTGAGAATTTCCTCGAATCACCGGCGGACAGTGTAGATGGCCATCGACTATCTCCCTCAACAGACAATATGGAAGTCGCTGGATTTTCTTGGAATAATCGCGATGTAAATCATAAAAATGCTAATTTTAATCCGTTGCATTTTAATGGCGCGCTGCCGTCTTTTTATGCGGGAAATAAAGATGGAACGGGAAAGTATCGGCAATATAGAAACAGGTATTACGATCATATGAAGCAGAGCAATGATTATTACACAGCATATCAAAATACGAATCAAGCTAAGACGTCGCATGGCCAGTCGCAAACGGGTTTTAATTTCGATTTGGATAAACAACGGCGAAGAATACGTATCAAGCCGTACTTTGTCAATAATAAAAATATTTCAACAATAAATTCATCGGTATCGTCACAAAAGTTGAACAATTATTCGATAAATGCTATTCAGAGTTTTAATAATAGTTTTGTTATAAATCCCGCAAAACAAATTGATCTTAATGACGCGTTTGTTGAGAAAGCAAACAACAATTCGATGGAATCGAGTCCGATAACAACAAAATGCGAGAATGGACAATTATTCGGCTTAGAAAGGCAGCGAAGTGGCGATGTTAATCGAGAATTCGAGGCTTCGCACCATGCTTTCAAGGTAATTGTTACTACTGAGTCGCCGGTAATTCGAAGCGAACACGAAACTTTAAATCGCACTACGGTATTATAAATAACTACTTCGAAGACATTCGCTAATAGTTCGTAATCAGTAGTCAGAAAGAAAGACTAATAGCAATAGAAATGGAATATATATACATATAACTGTAATTATCTTAATTATACGTTTATATAATTGTAGAGTAGTTTGCATATTCTTTACTGGTAATATATGATCTTAAATATCACATTTATATTCTCTCGTAAATAAAAATATATCAAGATTATTTTAAAGCTTTTTACTTCTAGGTAATTTTATTTTCCAAAGATTAGAAGCACATTTGAACATGCAGTCACATGAGAATGTAAGAAAAACAAAAGTTATAGTAAGAAATAAATGAGACACGATATTTGTTGACAGAAATTTTGCGAAATTATGATTTCGCGTTAAAAATGATTGTGTAATATACTCCGAAATTAGTTGGCAGAGCATGTTATTGTAATTTAGAGGCACATGTGCCTGTATCGTATAAACACAGATATGGCTGGAACCTGCGAGAGCACCGAAGGATACATGTGAGGGGGAGAAGGCGGGTGCTCGGTTTGAGAAACAGGGATAGGCCGACGCTTATATTTAATTAAAGAGGATACGGGTTCAGCCGCGGGGGAAGAGGTCGGATGAAGTAGGTAGCGCCGAGCTGTGGGGAGGAGCGAAGAAGCGAGCCTGTGTTTCTTGTCTAATTATCTACCCTCCCGTCCTGGCCGACCTGCCACGTTCACTTTCTACGTCTAGCAGTCGCTTCCATCAACCCTGTCCTCTATCACTCTTTCTCATTCTCTCTTTCTTTCTCTATCTCTTTCCGCAGTTGCTTTTCCTTCCTGACTGCATGTTCTTCTTTGCGTCTGTTTGCTCCCTTCTCTCCATTAGCATTTCAATAGAGATCAAGAAAGACAACCTTGTGCAACTTCTTCCTCCATGCGTTCTTAATTTTAATTTATCTTCGCCTACGCTGATAAACGCACCAATTACAAATCGCCCCGATCGATCGGACAGGCTTCCAAAAGTTTTTAATTAGATCGCCGCTTCTCCCTTCCCTGACAATTAACCGCGCTGATGTGATCAGAAATAAGATTCGTCGCCTCGAGTACGGTATCTAAAGTAAAGGCAGTCGAAATCTTCTCGGTTCTTCTTTTAGAGATTCTTTCTAATCGCCTTTCTACGCTGTCTTTCTCTGACGACTGTTGCTTATCCTTCGGCGATCCCTTACCTGATTTTGAGTTTCATCCTTCGTTCACTTCTCTGTTTGCTGCAGTCGAATGGTGTAAAACGATCGACTCGATCCCTGGCAGATTGGTTTTAACGAGTTTCCTTTCAACGCGGTTTATCGAGGAATTGCGGGCGCTTTCGATGAGTTTCCGGCCGAATACGCCAGGGAAATTTCCACGGAAGATCTTAATTAAAGACGCCCGCCGAAAAATGAGAGCTCCCCCGGATTGGGGAGAACGGCGTTATTGCCGCCGCCGACGCGCCGGATCCGATTATCGCGCGGTCTGATCTATTAACTGTGTGTACGTAACTTAAAGGGATTCGCGAAAGTTGAGCTACGCGCTGCCACTATAACTCAGGTAAATACCGATCAAATTTTAGTTAAGAGGTACTTCACCGACGAGAAACGTGTATTCGGGTATTTCAGAGAGGATGGCACTCGTCAGATGTTTCAGAACATATTTGTCTCGATTTAATTGAATGCAATATAATTTCTCTTAATTGACAAAGTTGTCTATTTTTTTCCAATATTTATGCAATGCATTTCTACTTATCACGAGAAATAGAATCACTATGTATTCAATCGCGCTAAGTCAAGGTTAGATAAAAATCGTAATTTATTAAATCATCGCAAGAATTATCGAAATAACAATGCAAAAATATTATAGGTACGGTAAATGTAATACTGTACCGAACTAATAGTCTCCTTTCAAACTTCGCCTAAATTCAACCTATTTTATACCGGTAAGCTCCCTCGCACGTATACTCGCACGCAACTCGGAGATAAGCGCACAGCCGGCGCTGTAAGTCTATCGGGCTTTCAGACGGCAAAAAGTGGAGGAAGCGGAGACGAGATTGGGGAGTAGGAGAGAAAAGAAGCCCGGCTTTTAACAGTAAGACGATGGAGGCCGGGGCCCGTCTGATAGGAGATTGACGCTCTAGCGCGTGAGAGGGCGACGCGAAGGGAAAAGAAAAGGGAAACAGGGTTTACTAAACGCGTGGCGAAAAGGGCGTTTTCCCTGCCGTTTTCAGATATTTAAATCCGCGCGAACGACTTCGGGGTTCCGCGGATCGCCCCCCCCCCTCGGCGATACGAAATCGCAAGAGGCGAGAGGCTCCAGGCGTGGCGAATCCAGGTTCTTGTCTGGTTGGCTTAAATGAGAACGGAAGAAACGCGGCGCAAATAGTAGGAAGGAAGTAAGGCGAAGTAGGAGAGATATAGGAAGAGTGCAGAGTGAGTTGTTCGAGCGTGACGTGTATTCTTGTCAGGGTGAGGCCGAAAGACGTAGTACACAGCAGACTTTACAGGCCGTTCGCCAGAGAGGAAAAAGAAGACGACGCGAGCAAGGAACGAGGAAGGAATGGAGAGAAGAGCGAAAGAGAAATTGTGGAGAAAGAGAGGATCCCCGGTATGTACTTCTTAATGGTGTGGGTGTGTCGGTGCGGATGGAGAAGTAAGTTTTAAAAACATCCCGCCCGACGCGCCTTCGTGGTGCTGGTTTTATCGCTGCCTCCTGCCTCCAGGAGGACCCCTCTTTCTCTCTCTCTCTCTCTCACTCTCTCTATACCACTTTTCTCCCTCGACTCCGCTCCTCTGTAAACCCCCATCCAGGCAAAGCCTTACCCGCCGTGGTACCGGAGCACTTGCCTACGTACGTACTGTCGGCTGTAAATCCACCGAAAAGCATCTGCGGGTATCAAGAAACAAGTCCGGGCCTCAAACACGCGCGCGACGGGTGAGCTTTTAAACCTGCATGAACGCAGCGTGCAATTTCGTAACGATCTGTGCACGCAGGTGCTCCGGGTAGAACAACTAGAAAAAGTTACCGTCTAAAATACATCCTGCGAGGTTGTACACTTGAGAGTACTTAGAGCTTTTTTATCAAACGCGTTTATCATTAATGCACAACACGGCGAGAACACCAGGGGTGAATATTCATAAGAATATCTTTACGATGAATAAAGCTATAATGAGGCGGAAAGATTAATATTAAAAATTCAAAACTTTATAGAATAACGACAGTTAAGAAAATCATTAAATCAATGTTTCTTTTAATTTATAGGAAAAGAAATTATATTTGCGCATATAGCAATATTAGCCGTTCTCATGATAATTTATTTCATTGTATCGTGATCAATTAGTAGTAATGATAATTCGTCGACTACTCGTCTCGATGAGCACTTACTCGAGCATACTCGAGTACAGGGCGTGTAATAAATTACGTGCAACAAACTGAAACTACAAGGCGGCCAAAGAAGGTGACTAAGAGACGTTTTTAGCGTAAGTTCGGTGTTGAAATGCGAAACTCCTTCTCTCCTTTCCTTCGCGCTCCTGGCTCCTCGTCTACTTCGACGTTACCGCGTTCATGTCATTCTGCCGGTCTTTTTGCTCGAGATACTTTCCCTTTGACCGACAGGAGTAGATTGGATATTTTTCCTTGTGGCGCACCTGGTTTTTCCTGGCTGCGAGGCCAGACCAACGAGACGCGTATCGCATCTGAGAGGCTCGCGCGCGCCTTGCCTAACGCAATGTGCGAGCGTTCGCACACGCAGACGTGCGCGAATCGCGGACGGCCGATAGTGCCGATTGCCGCTGTTGTACATTTGCGAAAGCAGGTAGTCGGGGCGCGGCGCGCGAGAAACAAGTCGTCGCATCAACATCCTATTTCGTTTCCCATTACGTAAACGTCTGAAGCACGCGATTTATTTGTTTTATTTTCGTACGAGGAATGTTCTTTGGCAGGACCTCAAAGGCAAGCCAGGGCCCACCGCGTCTAGTCGTTCTTTTCAGCTCTCTCTCTCTCTCTCTCCCTTCCACAGGGTGGTTACCCTTGCCGCTCTTGCAGCCCTTGTACACTGACGACTCCTCACATATGATTACCATCGACGTGAAGCGAGCTAATATCCGAATTTTTGCGATTCCTTTTACGGGATATTGAAAGGCATTTTCCTCCTTCCTTTTGCCCCGGTCTCCTTCCATTTCGGAACTCTGACTTCCCAGCTCTATTGGAATATACCGTCTTGTCTCTTTATGAATTCATCGCAAAGATCGAGCCAAAAATGGCCAAATATATTGATCATGAATAAATAAGAATAAGAATGCGGGATTAATCGGATTCACGGACTCGTCCTAATTTTCCGAATTGAAGATAGAAATTTCACGTTGCCGTCACGATGTCTGATTAAATTGCGAAAGTCAGGTATTACCGTAATGCGTATCCGCGAATAGTAATTGTACAATCAGTCGTGCATTCTCTGTGGTAATACTTGATACTGATGCATATAAATGCGATAATTTCTGCGATTTGCGCGATTCCGCGGGTAACTGCGCAAGAGTACGAAATCGCTTATTCAATATTAAATCGGCATGATAATAACTGCGGCAATCGAGGCGATTGATATTAATAAATGTAATGTCGCATACATTTATACCGAGTGTAACATCATTTACGTAATGAAATCTATGATATTAGGCAGAAGTACGCGCTTTGAAAGCGCAATCGATTGCTTAATCAATTAAAAAGACAGCGGGACTGATAAAGCGTACAAATCCAGCAATTATATTTCCAATCCATTAAAATTGCAAATCGAATCTGTGCAAAGAATGTATAGCATAAAAGACACTGCGGGTGAAATGTAGTAATAAAACTGGGGTAATGAATATCCTTTGAGCATAACGGCTTGTACGTAATGAAAGAAATTTCTACGGCTTTAAAGAACGTACTTTCGTTGTTGTTGATAAAAATTGCACAAGGAACGGGGCGATTGTATCGTCGAGGTGTACTTATGAGCACTTCGCGCAGCCGGAATCGGGACAATCGTCGGGATCCGCGCAATGAAATCTCGTTTATATGTATTTGTATATACCTGGGAATTTCTCGGAATGCGCTGTGGTGGCGAACGGAAGAAGTTGCAAGGCAAAAGTTTTCTCCGCGATTACTCAACATCGTCATAAAGAAACAATCGGCACTTCCACCCTCGTGGTTCCACCGCTCCGCGGGAAATGCAATCTTGCGCCGCCGTTGCCCGCCCCGCGGCGAAACAAAGCTATTTTTCCGCGGCCCCGCGTCTCCGCTGACCAGGATAAAAAGAAATGTCATTAACGTTCTCTTTTGTGGCTTGACCCGCGCACGCGCGCGCGCGATAGACGGGAAAAATAGGTTAATAGAATCCTAATACGAGCGCGCGCGGTTCTTCTCTCGAGAGCGCGCGAGCGCGTTTTCTTCTCCTCGTCGGACAGTCGAGCGAGAGCATAGCTTCACCACTCCCGAGAAAAAGATGCAATTGGTTCTTACACGCGGACGTATAATCGCATCAAAGTTTCCGTCGCGTGCTTTGATCTCATGGAAAATCTCCCACAAGAAACGGAACAAAAATGAAAGGGCGGACCGGTTCATTCATGCTGTACGCGCGCTCGTTTCTCTTCCTCCGAATTTCGTTTTCTGCCGAGATATCACCGCGAAATAATCGTCTGATATTATTGCATTGAATCAATGGGTTATTGAGGTGTGCTCTTTCAACTTTTGCTTTAATTAGAAAACAGCGATTACAGTCGTTTTTTTTTTAGACAATAAGATATTAACGTTATTGTTGCCGTGATCTCGGCAAATGACTCTCGGTTATATATTAAAGAATTATGCGCGTTTAATCCTTTGAGTACGAAACAGCGCGACATGCTGAGGTGTTCTCTGTGACCAGATTTACCTGGCAATATAAAATCGCTGTAGCTGGAATTCTTTTTCGCGTTAAGCTTAGAGTACTGAATGCTTGCACAACGTATAGCTGGATTTTTATTAAAATATATATACATTTTGCTTATTATGACGTTACTTATTTCTAAAACTTTATTTTTTTCATAGAAACATTGATAAATAGAATCAAATTGAATACACACATAGGATGGAACGACTAATCTTACTCTCTAAAGTAGAATCAGTGAAAATATCACTAATTGATACAGTAAAATAGGATTTCACTGAGAATCAGTGAGTATT
>VBVR01003523.1:0-17347 GCA_011638315.1 Tetramorium parvispinum
TGTTATTTGCTTATATCTTGTTAAATCGTTTTAGTTTAGAAAACAAAACAGTTTTCTTCTCTAAACAGTTCTGTTTTGTGCTCTAAACCAAAACGATTTAACAAGATATAAGCAAATAACATATTTGTTTACAGCAACTAAATAATTTTCTTGGGTATATATCAATAAAACTTTTGGTTCATAATGCAAAACATTTTTCTCAGTGTACTTCATTGACAAATAAGATTTGATTATTGCACAACAATGCAGCAATCTTGAAAGATATGACAAATCTTGAAAAATTCGTGTAAGAAATCATGTTATCAAAGAATTCAGTTGCAAACAAAAGCATTGTGACGAGAAAAAATACATAGACAGAACCACTCTATCTATATTTTGTTATGATAATCAATTCTTACGATTATTGGTTCCGGTATGTCACACGTGATATCCGGTATGATATACATGATATTTCCGTACCTGGAGATACATGCTATCTCGTATATTATGTATGTATATACAATAACTATTATTATACATATATTAATGTGATATAAATCTGAACCAACTTTATTTAGACGGATTAAATTGTTAATGACACAAACTGGAATTAATGACAAACTCCAAATACTATAAACGTAATTATTTTCCTAATTGCTCCATCTATCACTTTAATGGCAAAACATTTTAAAATAAACTTTGATAATTTTATTAAATTTAGATTGAAGTTTAATTTAAAATATTCTAAAAATTTCGTATTATTACGACTTACAAGTTCTTGGAATAATTACGCTTTAATAAACGTCAATCAATGACATGTCATTCTTAAAATGTCAATGTAAAATGGCATACATCTCTGATGAAGGAAAGTGGAATTGTCGGCTCAATTATCGAACTGAGATTACGGGTAATGCAAGGAGGGTCGTAAAGATACAGATATCCTCCGGTTATACGAACGGCTAGTTCGTTCCCCCTCTGCGAGGTGGAACACGTCGGTGCACGTTTTCACCGCGTACTCCGCACGAGCAGGCTCGCGCGCGATTCTACTATTGTTAATCGTACGAATCCGCTTCGTGGTCTTGCTCAGTTCGGTCATGACCATCGGGAGAGCAACTACCAGATAAGCCGACCGTTGCGTTACGATGTCGAAGAAGATCATTCGCGGCATTATGCATGCGGTGACGTGTTTGACGCCGTCGCCGAAGAAGCGGAAGAGACAGGAGGACGACGGCGGAGACGAGAAAGTGAATTTGCCGCGAAATGACGCATTGACCACGGTTATTGAATCCGCGAAAGAGACCGAGGTATGATTAGAAGCGCTTAAAAAATATATTGCGTCCATCTTGGTTTCTAAATATAAACCTGAATGCTACATTTGCGTATTAAATAAATTTTAATAGATAATTTTTAATAAGTAATATTTCTGTATTGTATGTTCTGTATTTAAATTATTATTTCTGGGACATGCATTTCTATCAATTTTAATTGCAGTTTCTTATCTTTTTCTAAAAAAGTATCTAAGAAATAGAAGAAGATAAAAAGTAAGTTAAACCGCCATAAAAGTTTATCTACATTGATTTTGACGATTGAAAAATTAATATTTGTCCGAAGAAAAATGTTAAACAATCGACTCGGAATTTATCTGAAAACTTGTCATTAAAATTAAAATCGCTGGATTCATAATATCTCATACATCGCATGGATATGCGTGGGATTAAATATTTGTTGACGAGACCCCTCGGAGGAATCACGGGGGACTGTATATCGATAGTCTATCGAGTATCGCGCGCTCAAGGTCCGCCGCGCAACGCGACGCGATGCACGAACGCTGTGGATGACTCACTGTCGGCGGAGCCGGGGCGAAAGAGAGAGAGAGAGAGAAAGAGAGAGAAATTCCACACACGCGGGGGCTCTCCTCGTTCCTCTCTCGACGATGCGGAACCGACGACGCCGACGGTCCTCGCATTCCCGTCCGATTGTCCTGAATTGAGAGGGTACATTCCTGAAACCTTACCGAACCGCATGCCGGGACGCGGCAACTATTGGATTCAGAACGGGCGCAGCGAGCGGGTCTGATATTTGACTTGCAAATGAAATTTTCAACAACAGCGCGAATTCTCTTTTTCCCTCGCCCCCTCTTTTTTATCACCGCCCACTCGTAATCCGAACTCGTAGTCGGACCCGCGATCGGACAAATGACGCGCGCGATTGCGGTGACCGTCGATAATCGTGCGATGTGCGCTCAAACTTGACCGATTGTGATTTTAATTGTCGCGATTTTTTTATTGATTTCCAATCGCGTCGTCAAACGGCTTCGGCGCCCGCCGTACGCTGCGGAAGATCGATATTTTCAGAATTTTGTAGCAGCGACTCGAAAACCTCGCCGGTCGGAAGTTGATTTTGATTTCGAGACACCTGTAGCGAGCTTTAATGCAGCCTGGTATATATCGTAATATCTCGTCCGGCTCGTAGCGGCCAAGATATCCCATTGCGAGACCGTGAAATATCCGTCGTATGTCGGCAGTAAAATATCGCGATGTATCAAGCAGAAGTGATAAATGGCTACCGAATGTCGCAGTCAGCTATGGTTTAATTCAGTCCTGACTCTCGCGGTTATAATTGCACGAGGATTTTAATACGCTTCCGTGATAAAATTACTTAATAAATTAAATAATAAAATCTATTTAAAAATGATATTTAAGATTTCGTCTAATTAATCAATAAATTGCAACAATTAATTTTGTTTTTAGAAACTCTAATTTCCATTTATTTTATTTAACTAGATTTACGATTTTTCAATTAGGTATATTTTACGTTTTTTTTTTTTGCAAATTTCTTTTGTCTTATTCCGCGTGATTTATTAAGTTCGCATCGTCCTTAGTCCTTCTATTTCGGCGAGAAACATCATGGAGGGTCATCGGCACCGCGATCGACGCAAAGAAGATGATCGACGGAATGGATCTCTCTCGCGGCCGCTAACAAGAAAATTTCGCATGTGTCTGCGAATCGAGAGTAGAAAAAGGGTTGAGAGGCCGATGCTCCGCGTGATGTAACCGCAGTCCGGAGTGACTGCCCTTGGTGTTTCTTCTTTTTTTTTCGCGAAGCATGATGATCTCGATTACATGTGGCCCCGTGAACCTTCTCTTCCTCTTGCCTCTTACTGCTCTGCTCCCACTTCTCCGTCTCTCTCTCTCTCTCTCTCTCTCTCTCTCTCTCTCTCTTCTTATTGCTCACCCTCGTCGAAACGTAGTCCGTGATTGATGGTCTTGTGCTCGTTGTATACGCACAGTCGCTCAATACGTCGATATACCGTTAACTTATCGTCTGCATTGTCGGATTAAAGCGTGCGAAACGGCCTGCGATCTGTTGCTCCAACAAGTGCAAGTAGTTTCACTCAGCTACACAGTTCTTCCTGGAGTAATGATTCTCGAATCTTTGCACATTAATACTCGCTACTGATGTTACATACAGTTTCTCTTGCTTTTTAAATGTCTACATCATGAATATGCATTTTCATATTAAAATGAACATGTAATATTTATATTTTCAAACGCACATTTGCATACATTAAAATAATTTCTATGAACAATATATAAGATTTAATTGATTTTTTCTCGTTTATTTAAGATTTAATCAAGATTAAATCTATCTACATGAATAAAAGATTAAAAATTACATAAAAAGATGTGATATAGTTATTATACGAAAAGAAAATAATGTCAATTTCCGTGCAGAGTTCCAAGGCATATCGAGCAGGTTAAGGAATCAATTTCATTGCTTCTTAATGATGGGTTTGTTTGCGCTCCACACGCATTCCGGATTTAACATAAAGTGAGAGAGGATGTCTCGCGAGATTGTTCGAGAAGCCATAAAACGCCTCGGCTGTTTTTCCGTGCCCCGATGTGGGATCGTCACGCTGTGGCTGCTGGAAAACAAGCGGCTTAGCTTCGCCCATTACGGGATGTAATGCGGCCGGCGACCAATAAGTCGAGCGTCTCGCGGTGGGTTCGTCGTCCTAGATCCCTTTTTCCTTCGCGCAGCTCCGACGATTTCTCGCGGGCGCTTCATGGAAACCGAGTAGCCGAGGATGTACACGCCGCATCTCCGTCCTCGCCCCGTATCAATCGACACGCGCGCGAAGCCGACGGTAATCCGTGATCTCGTTAACTCGCGAATCGTTGATCGGTTGACCGAGCAAACATTGGCACTCGCTTCGATTAACGTTGTCTTAAGGTATTTAGAGCACAATGCGCATCGACTGTATGAACACGATTAACATCGTATACGATTAAAGGAAATTAGGTACACGTAATTACTTGGCTAATTATGCGCTTCGTGCTAATCGGGCTTGCATAGATAATGGCGATTAATTCGCGACCGCGCGCGCGTACCAATGCGGCTATATAGGTATTGCGTTATTAATCCAATTTATTCGTGCAACTATTCACATTAGATACGGTATTCGCTATTAAGGTTTTTGATGAAGTGATCCCCCTGGCGTAAGTAAGTAACATAGCAGCCAGTCGTTGTTCCGTCAGATAATATCGTCAGAAACGCGCGCTCGCGATTCCGCTCGCCTTGCATCCCGCGCGTCCCCCGCTGCGAGATATTAAGTTCGCTTCTCTCGGCGAAGGGACGGAGGGTTATGGCGTATATACCGCGGTTAAGGGCCGTAAGATAGTACGAGGCGAGTGCGCTCGCAATTAATTGTCTTTTCCCACAGTGTCAGAATGATGTTCTGGATTTATCGTCCGGCAAGCGCTACTTCGAAATGCACTTTGCCGATAAACACCGCATTCGTCATTACGCGCGGCCTCTCCGCGCTTTATTGTCTATGATAATCATTATCCGTTGCGGCTGAGCGCGGTCTTCTTTTTATGAAGAGAGGCGCGTTTGATGCGCCACTGACTTTACGATGAGCGCATCGTCGTGCGCTCCGCGCGCGCTTTAATATACATCGTGCACCGCCATGCACGCTCGAGAATATAGAAACATTTGTTACTTTATCGTATCGGGTTCTCGATGAGTTTTAAGACGCCGTTAAATATATTACAGGCATAATTATAAAGAACGGAGAATCTAAATCTAAAATGTTGAAGTCTGTGAAGTTGGCATCTCGAAATGTGAATTTTTTCAAAATTGATGTGGCATTTGATTGCCCATTATTTGTCCATAAATAATTATTTTTGACCATTTTGCAAAATAAAATTAAAACTAAAGGAAAGTTGAATAACTTTCATCTTGCGAACTCCTAAGTACGCTTTTAAAAAATTTTATATTGATTTTAATCGTTTATCATTTTTCCACATTTATCTATAAATAATCATTTTTATGAATAAATAGTAGACAACCAGAACCCATATACAATTTAAAAAAAACTTAAAGGTATTAATTAAAATACTTAAAGGATTTAATGATGAAATTTTAAAAAATTTTTTTACAAAATGGATAAAATGATTATTTATAGACAAATATAGGCAATCAAATGCTATAGCAATTTTGTAAGAATTCGTATTTCGAATTGTCAATTTCACTGACCTAAATTGTTACATATTATCTAAAATATCAAACCAATGCAAGTCTACGATATCAAATCTACAAATCAAGAAAATATTTTTGAAGCATCCAATTTTTTTACATTTTTTTCAATGCTTTTTCTATTCTATTCTTCTAGCTGCGTCCTTCTAGAATACACAAATAGACTCTTAAATAGCTTCGCGCAACCTTAGGTTCACGCATGTAAGATGCAGGAATGCGATAGCGAGAGCAAGAATTGTGAAACTGTCGACTTTGCGTCCGTTTCGTTGTCACGTCGTGAATTCGCATCCTTTGTCTTCTGTCATCGTCTACGAGTCCTGACTACTTTCTCCCCCCCCCCCTCTCTCTCTCCCTATCCTTCTCTCTCGACTAGCAATGGATTGTCGTGCGTGCACGCACGCAGAGAGGTGCGTCGTCCGCATGGGACGGGCGCGTAATTAGCCCGGTATGCGAAACGCGCCGAAGTCCTTGAATTCGCACACGCTACATACATATACGTGCCGACTTCAACAACTAGACTCTCGTGCGAGCCACTCGATTTCCGATTCCTTGTATTGGGTAATGCGGTATATTATCGGACTTCTCGTTACGTCGTCCACGGGAAACGTTGCGCGATTATGTCGCACGCGCGTTCCGCACACGGCAAATACCGTGAACAACGAGAGAGGCGTATTATACACCAGCCGATATCACGAGCCGCAGCGTCACAGGTCCGGACTCGCTAATGAATATTAATCAGCGTCCTATTCGCACAATTCTAATGCGTGCGTTCGTGAAAGTAATGAAAAGCAAATTATAGCATCTACGAGAAATCCCGGGTCGCGCGCGTCCGAGAGGAATTCTGTCGGCATACATACGCACGCGATACGTTCTGCTTCCTCCCACACCCTTCTTTCTTTCTTTTTTTTTTTACAACCGCAACGTAATTCCGCTTTGCATGTTTCACGTCTGCACAATGGGAGAATTATAATTTTTAATTGGGTGAATTTGAATCGCATTACGCCAATTAATCCGCGACCGGACGCTCCGCTTCGATGCGCCCGCGCGCCAGGAAGGTTGCGTTACGTACGGTTACGGAGTTATTGCAGCCACGGGTGCAGAGAAGGCATAAATCGAGGAAGCGGAGAATTGCGATTCTGTAATCAGCTGCGCACACATACGCACACACGCGTACCCGCGGCGTTTGCTATTATAACGCCGCAATTTGTTATCGCATGTTTTATGCATGAATTAGGGATTTTCACGTATATCTCTTAGGCACCATTATCAGATATAAATATAATTCACCGCTTACATATAATTTAATATACACATTATGTGTATAATGTTTCGAGTATGTTTTTAAACCCACTTTGTTGCCTTTATAAGTGTAATTACTAATTATAATCTCGATAATACATAAAGTAATTATGGTCTCGAGAAAAACAGAGAGAGTTAATCTCTTAGTTGATAAGAGATCGCGGCATATCGCGTCGCGGCCGAGTCCTTGCTAATCAAATAATTAGGCACAATTAATAGCTTTATCTGAAATATCATGCCACTCGTTAATTCGAACATCCGAAGAAAGTTCGATAACCTTAAGATCGGCGACCCCCGCTGAAAAAGCCAATTGTAGTCGCATTGTTTGACGATTATACCGCGAGATGAGTCTGCCGCAGGTAGCCGTGTCACAATTGAAGATCCCCCGGCCGCTCTCGGCTGTTTATTGGCGTCCACATCGGTGCCTGCTCACGCATAATCTCTCCGCGATAATCAACGCGCGCGCCTACGGGAAGTTCAGCGGAGCGGCCGCGCATTAGATTATTCCCTTCAGGAAACAATTAGCTTCCATTCTCGTTCTCGTACACGATAATCCGGCGTCGCGAGTTCCTAGTCGCGATAACAGAATATTTCTTGCTATCGTGCCGCTTCCTCCGAGAGGCGAGATTTTCACGCTCGGGGAGCCCCCTCGCGAAAAACGCGAGTCGACTGCCGCGTGGCTGATAGGAAAGGAAAAAGGGACTTTTCCGAGCGTATCCAGAGTATTAATGGTTATTACGTCGTCGGCGAGGGAGGGGGGGAGGTGAGAAGAAACGGCAACGCGCACGCTCGTCGGCCTGGCAAAAACCGGCCGCGAAATTAATGTTCGCCGTGCTAGGAATTTCTTTCTCGCCAGAAACTCACCGAGGAATACGTGCCGCTGGCAGCCAGCGTTGCGGTTAATCTTTTTGTAATATGTATCAAATTTTGGCCGTCACCCTGGACACATGCCACTCGGAACACGTAATTGCCTCGCGAAATTGCTGTACAGGACGTTTAAGGAGTTGCCATCCAGCTTCTCTTTCTATCCACAGTTCTTTTGTGTTAGGCGTTTGTACGAACAAATTTTACCGCAATAGCAATGATATAAGAATATCGGTAGATTTTTTAGGCATATAAATGAAAAATGGAGAAAATCTTTTTAAATTGCGACACTTGTGCGTTTGTCGAAGTCTTGGTATTGTCGGCGCTCTAAATACGGCGACGTACTTGTATCCACTCGCACAAGGAATAATTTAAAAAAAATAATGACTCTCCCAATGCACACATAAGGAGGCGCGAGCGCAATCAACGGGCGGAAACCAACGGAAAAACATTTTCCACGGCAACGACCATTATAAACCCGGTGTGTTAGTCTCGCGAGAGCGGTAGCTCGCGAAAGCAATATTCCATGCTCCGCGTCTTTATGCGGATTGTACGTTCACGCTCGAAATCCTCGCAGGGGAAAAAATGCGAACGGCTTTTCTCACCACGGTGGAAACTCGTATAATTATGAAAAGTCTTGCTACTTAGGTCTCCTTTATACTATCCTAATAACCAGCGCAGAGATACATATACATTATATTGAATACTTCATACAGAGACTTCATGTAAACACGAAGGTGAATCTGGATATAATACAAATAAATAAGAATTATGAAGAATTAGGAAATTAAATCTTCTTCTCTTAGTCTTTTCTTTTTTTCAATCTTTTCTTTCTCTGTATATATCTTTAAGAATTCTATCAATTGATTTAAAATTCAATTCTTAGATTAAATTTTTTAAGTTTTTATAGGGACTGAGTTTTATTCTATTCAAAATTTTTTGAAACTTTGCAAAAATCTAATATTTTCTCGAAGGAGTCTGAAAAACTAAAGGTACTAATTATCTCTAATAAAATTCTTTCAAAATTAATATAATTCTCGAATTACACGTATTAACATAAATAGTGTGAAAATATCAACCATTTTTTTATTGATTATGAAATTTATTGCTGATATACCGTTTTAATTATTTTACTTTAGTAATCTTTTAAAACTTACTTTTCTTTCTGTTTGGGGAAAGTACAGATTTATATATTAGGTCAGAAAAATTCTGTTTGGCGGGTTCTAAGGACTCATCGTATGACTGCGATAACTCCCGGCGGCTAATAAAAGTCGCATGTTATCGCACGTGTGTGCGCGATAGTAGCATCGTAAAAGAGCACATACAACATGACGCATTTTTATCTCGCACGATACCGTGAAAAATTCTGTACTTTCCGCGATGTATCTCCCATCCATCTAATCTTCCGTCGCTTCGAGAATTTGTGCTGTATTAATTTTACGAGAGTCGGCGGACAAGGACGAGCGTGGTCAGCGCAGGTTTTATGCGGCTCATTTTTGCGATTCTCGCGCGGCGACATCGGAGAAAAGATGCTCGCGTTGCGCGTCACGCCGCTGCAGAAAAAGCATTTTTCAAGTGCGCGGTTTGCTCCATAATTCGATGATTTAGAGGAAAGAATGCTGCATTGAAAGAAAAATATTGTTTTAACTTCTGGACCCAACCACAATTTTATAATATTTCTAATGACAATTATGATTAATGATGCATATAATGATGCATATAGTTAAGTTAATCATATTTCGTGTTAGAAATATAAAATTATGGTTGGGTCCAAAAGTAACCATGTTTTTCTCTCATTGTCAGTGTGACTGAAACTCCATAGATACTTCCTTTCCAACACACAGAAAGAATATTAATTTCAAATCAACAATAACATTCTCACATATAAGCAAAAATATAAAATCTCCTTTAAAGATTTTAATAATCTTAGATTAAACGAAAATGAAATTTCTTTGTATGAACAAGTTATTGTCTGTTTAAGATAATCAAATCCTTCAAAGAAGATTTTATATTTTTGTTTATATGTATATGAGATATAATTATTGTTGATTTGAAATTAATGTTTTTTCTGTGCACATACAAACTGAAAATAATTCGTATATTTTTCAAAATTAATTAATAATCTAATTTGCTAATTAGCATTGTAACGATTGCCTGTCAACACGAGTGCCTGCTCGACAGCACTCAGCTGGATCGCCGAAAGAACGTCGATGTCTCATAATTTGATGTATATGTTTAAAAATTATGGAAGAATGCAATTCACGGATGTATTCTGAAACGGACATTGCGATCGCTCGTAGATCGTGTCGAGAATGCGCCGGCATGCATTTACATAACTAGTTCGGTTGCGCACGCACACACAGCGGCATGTTTAAAGAAATTGTGGGATAACTGGTGCGCGCTCTCGCGTTATCGAGAAATACGTGCGAAAGGACGTCGCGGCGCCGTTTTCTTCATCGCGATTTCATCATTGAATAACCGCTGATCGTGTTTCCCATCGCACGGTGCAAGAAATCCATGCCACAAATTAATTAATTAGTGGCGAACTCGCTGCATCAGCGGAGAAGGAAGCGTTTCTGAGATCGAAAGGTTCATCAGAAAGGACGTTAAGCAATAATATTTAACGATGCGCTCCTATCTACGATCGTCGAGATATCTCGCTTATTTGCTTTATGGGAGACGCGATGTAGCGCGATTTCTCATGTAAACTTATTCTGAGACGGAAAAATAAGATTTCGCGCAACACTCCCAGTAATCTTCCGCTGACATGCTAATCGATAAAATTTTAGCGTCGTAGGGCCGGTTTTTCCAACTTCTTGGTAAGCTAATTCATAATTAAATCATATGTTCTTTAATTTAAAGATAAAACAAAGACATATGATTTAACTATTAGCTTATCAAGAAGTTGGAAAAACCGGCTCATAAAGTATCACAGAAGACTCGATATTTAATAAAAACAAACGCTCGTTGTGTAATATAAATTAATAAGATTTTTAGTACTTATTAAAAAACACTCATTCTAAAAAGACAATTTTTTTATGTCAAGTAAAATTATCAGTCAAATAAGATCAGTCTCCTTATCGCGGATTATCGCACCGTTTTGGAAGCTTGAAATTTGAGAGCTTCAGTCGGGGGACTTTCTTCGTTCCTCTCCAACTCGCATCTCGCATTCTCGTTTTCTCAAACGCAACGACGTAAATACGTCAGAACCGATAATTTTAGACCGACTCCCTTCTGCTTGCCGGGCGGAGAAATGACAGTGAGTTGCACAGTACGCTCGGTTCTGCTCGGTGGAACATAGTGTACGGGCGCGGACCATCCGTGAAACCTATCGAAGCGGACATCCGATCAAGAGAGAAAGAGAGAGAGAAGGAGCGCGAGAGCCGGTGCGGATGCCGAGCGATCCACCTGCGCGCTGTCGTTAGCCTCGATGATGCGAGAACACGCGGCCGCGACGCGCATCGCACGTCGTCGCCGCGGTTGCACGCACCGCGAGCATTCCCACAGCGCGGGAGCCCCATACGCGCGCGGAAAAGCCGTCGCGCAGGGTACCGGGCCACGCCGTGCGATTCCGCGGCGACACGCTCGCTGATCGCCGACGATGGAATTCGATACACCGGCGCGCCGCGCCGGGGTGTTGCCGGGGATTTCTGTCCCAGGCAAACCAAGCGTAGGAAATTCCTCAAGGTAGCCCCGGCGACCGCGGGTGGAACGGATTGCGGCGTTCATCATTTTTTCCCCTCCCTTGCCTCCCCTTGCAGCTATATTGCTGCAGGATTCTGTAGGTGCTTTTCCGAGATCGGAACGCGCGCCGCGAGCGAGTAACCACCTGCGAGACAAATGGAATGGAACGCGCGCGTGTTCCCGCGGGAGAGCCGACGTCGAGTCGCGACTTCCGCAATGCACCGGTCCTGAGTAATCACGGTTATTTCATACCGCGTGCTTTACCCGTTAAATATCGGCGCCTCGTTGATTTCAGGGCTTCCTTTTACGCGCCCGGAGCGACGTTTGATCGCCGCGTGCACTCGTCGTCGTAATCAACTGTACGGGGCCACCCGCCCGCGCTTCGTCCGTATGACGACCGGTTATCGGGACATCGAGAGCTTCTCGGTAGTTCGAAGGTGGTCTCCTTATCTCCCGGAGTGACCGTGGAACGTGTAACATCGACTGTCGTTCTCTCTCTCGGCCGTGACTTTGTCGGCGCGCCGTCCCGACGAGGATCACGTCCGCGCGGGCGAAGTGCATGAAATGCGCGCGGATGCATTAATCGGCGCGCTCGCGGTGCGTCGATTAGCGACGTATAAAAAGGGCATTATATCCGTTTTGATCTCGTTATTTTATGGGAGGTATATATAGAGAGCCAGCGATTCTGAGAAAAGAAAATGCGCGTACAGTCGCAAATCTTGTCGTTATTCGAGTAATCATTTTATTATTTTCCAAATAGTGGAAGACCAATTAACCCTTCACTGAAAACAAATTCTGGTTAAAAACGGGCGAATCAGAAAATCTTGTAGGCATGATCAAATATTCTGGTTATTATAAAATTCAATACTTTATAGCTTATAATAACCAGTATTCCTATTATAATAACCAAAATATTTCATCACGCCTACAAAATTTTTCTGATTCGTCCGTTTTTAACCAGAATTTGTTTTCAGTGTTTAAAAACTAACTTTTTGAAGAGTTACAGAGCATTTATTTTATTAAACTTCGGAATTTTGTAAAAAAAAAAATTATATTAACTATAATTCATTAAAATAAAATGTTTCCTCTTGGCAAAAAAAATTCAATCTTAAAAGAGTTAGCATAAATCGAGTGATAAATAATCGCCGGGAACGCACACGGTGTGCGTAGCACATTTACGTTATGCCGCCGTTGCACTTGCGCGTGACGCCTTTTGTCTCACGTTAATCACCCATCTCGTTCCCGATTCGCGTAGTCCGTGTACGGGAATCGACGCATAAATCACCGGCGTGTGCACCGTATGCAAGGCCGTCGATCGCATGTGAAGGAAGCGCACGGAGCAGCTGTTACCGGACAAAGGCGCGACGAGACGAGACGAAACGCATAAGCCCTGATTACGCGCGTTCGCACGCCGATGCAACACCGGTATCATGTCGATACTCAACGTCCACTCATCGCCCGGATCCCTTAATCCGATCGTATATGTTGCGCAACGAGCTGCGAGACAGTGAGCACACCCGGAAACGCAAAACACTAAAGTTCCTCCATTTCCTCTTTACCGTCTTTTCATTCTGTTGCGCCATGGGAAATTAATTATTTATTGCTGATTACTCATAATTTTGTATTTGTTGAGTTTGAATTTTTTTCTACTCAAAAATTCGTAAAAAATTATACACACTGAAAAAAAATTCTAGATAAACTTGTAAGATGCATTTAGTAATGCAATTTTTAAAATATTTAGTCTTACTAAATATAAAAATAATAAAACATTTGATAATAATTATGAACATTTTAGTTTTATAACATTCGTTTGTCATAATTATGTTTTCTAACATTCGTTTGTCATGATACGAATTAAAAAAAAATTTTTTAAAATAATGACCTATATGTTTAGTTGAAACTATTTGACCAAGGTTATTGGTAACGTTTTTCAAGGCTGGATTATTATAACCAATCTTTTTTTCAGTGCAGATTAAATAAATTATGTATATAGAGAAGGAAGTTATTAATATATATCTTGACTTTTTAATTCATCATTTCGACAATCGTTTTATTGCATCAGAGGATATTTCGAGAACAATGATGAAATTGCGAGATATCTTTCCTTCGGTATCAGATGCTGAGTAACGTAGCCGAGTGTCACGTGCTCCTTTTACGCAAGATGCTCGATTTATTGTATGCGCATTCGCGGCGATGAGTCCAGCGATTGAGTCAGTGCGATTCGGATTATTATCGCTCAATACGATCGCACGGCACGGCTGTTTACAGCGAACATAAGTATTTCCTTCCGGCGGAACGCGGCTTACGGACACGGTTGTCCTTGGCGAGTCGAGTGCTCGATGAGTCAACTCGGCTTGACCGTGGGATTGGTTCTTAAGTTTCTTCTCCATTATCGCCTTGCCGGCTACCCGCGGAATCTCGCCTCGCTCATTTTCTCGCGCTTTTTCGCACATTTCGCTTCATTAGTCCCTTTCCGCTTATTTAAAATAGAAATGTTAAATAAGGGACAGATCTCGTAGCAAGGCTGTGAAATAAAAACCGATGGGAGTAAACGAAACGCGAGAGGATGGATTTAATTGAATTTAATGCGGATATTAATGCAACTCTGTTGTGCAAATGAGAAGCCGATCTTCTTATCTTCTGATAACCGCCGCGTGTAGGACCGCCGTGTAATTCTAAGACACAGTGTATCTCCAGCGGAGGGCAAAAGGATCTCCCCCCCTCCCCTTCTCCGCGAGATCGTCTGAAAGGAACGACTTTGGAGCAGCGTTAAACGCAATTCGCGCGTGAAGTAGGTGCAGGGATAGCACCGCGGCATGCTAGCCTTGAGATAGAGACCCGTATTATGCAGGTCGCGGCTACTCGTTTTCTGCGCGTATCTCGTACATGGTGCAAGTCTCTCACCCACGCGTCGTCGGGCATACGCACGGGAGGTAGCGCATCTGGTATTCCACGATCGCCTCTGTAGATCTGCGTGCATCGTTATGACCCCCCTCCGAAAGATGCACTCCGCAGACGGATGGAACGCTGAACCATTCGCGCGTGCATCTTGAGACGGGAATGTGTAAAATAAATCGACATCGAAATAAATCAGCGACACAATATTACTCCGCATCTCGAAAGCAGACTCAACTCAGTTTTTTACACTATTTAATCCTTTAAGTACTGGCTTTTTTTCGCCAAAAGGGAACATTTTATATTTTCAATAAATTGATTTTTTTTACAAAATTTAAAAGTTTAGTAAAATAAAATGCTGTGGCTTTTTAAAGAGCTACTAGTCCTTAAAAAGGATTATAAATAATGTTGTAAGTAAAAATAGATGCGTAAAACGCGGTTTCATACAATGTTATGATCTTCGTATTAAATTGGTAAACTATTCTGCATGCTTTTTTTAAACGGTAATTTAGCAATTAAATATAGCAATGCTAATTATTTTACGTTTTTGATAAGATTATTTCAATATTAAAATGAGTTTGTGTTTCGTTGATAATCTTATCAAATTCAAAGTTTTGTAATCTTTTTTTAATGATTCCGTTATGCTAAAATTTAGTTTATTACAAAATTCAATTTAATTCTTTTAAAATTTTTTAAAATTAAATATTCTTATGTCCATTTCTACCAATATAGATTAACTTTAATCTCAGTTTAACTTACTTTTCATCTTTTTCTAATTCTTAGGACTAAAAAAGATAGAAAGTATGTTAAATCGAGATTAAAATTAATCTGCCATGGTAGAAATGGACATTAAACTTCTTTTTTGTTTCAAACAAATTTTATTATTTAAAATTATTAAAATTTTATTATTTAAAAATAATTTCTTGTAATATCAAATCATTTTTTAATTTTTTTATAATAAAGGATATACATATAATCATATATTTTATATAAATTCTGACAATAAGTCTCGTAACGTGACGATTCTTATCGCGAAACCGATACAGAGAAATAAATGTAAAATCAAGTTCAGCATCGCCACTATTGTGTCTCGTAAAATATCCACGGCTGCATTTTCACCAATGCGTTCAAGATTATTCGAGAGAGAAACATTTCTCCAGCTAGATGGACGTCGGGTCGTCGTCACGCATCCGGCGCATACGAAACTACGGCGCGAGCGCGGCGAAGGGACGCACGGAATGCGCGGAATGCAACGGGGCCACCGTCGTTCCCCGATGATCACAGTCCGCTCTCGCTGCCCGAATGCCTCCGGAGTCGGAGCTCCCGTTTTTTTCTCGCCGACGCGACGCGACGCAACGTGCCGTCACTTGTCACTTCGCTCGTCCCGTGCCGAGGGCGAAGTTCGGCATAACGATCAACACGCGAAACCGCGAATAACACGTTGGTACGCGACCGGTATCCGGTACAAGGCGAGTCGCGGAACAGCGGATGTAGCGTCGAATAGCACGACCGCACCTTGCATCCGCGACTGACAAGAAAAACTGGGACTGTAGTTTCTAAAATCGGATGAAACTGTTAAATAAACTTCTCGTTTCTCATCGTAAAAAAATATGCGTAAAGGATTTTAAATTATAAATGTTATAAATAAAAATAGATGCGGTTTCATATAATGTTATCCTTGTATTAAATTGCGGTAAATTATCCTGCGTGTTTTTTTAAATAATGTTTTAGCGCAATTCTGCGCAATTGTTAAATATAGAGATGATCGTTACTTTGCATTTTTCTGTTATAAGATTATTTCTATAAATATAAAATTAATTAATTAATTTTCTAATAAAATTTTTCTCTAATAAAATTAATCTATTTTGTTGATAATCTTATTAAATTCAAAGTTTAAAAATAAGTTAATATAATAAAAAATTTCGATATTTGTATAATAAATTTTTCCTGAAATTAATCGCGTCCAGAGGGAAAGGCGAAAAGAATTGAAATGACTCTCGTGTAAAAAATACGTTTTAGCTTTGAGATTTGAGGACGCAAAACGGCAGGAAAATACATGTAAACGCGTGTTCAATCACGGCGCGATTGAAATTAAGATCAGTCAAAATTATGCGATGGCATTGGAGAACGTCTGAAAGGAAAAAAAAAAAAAGAGGTCGCGTTCTCTTTGTGCCCGTTCTATACGCTGGGAATCCGGACATCTGTGGATCTGTCGGCTCGCGCATTGGGAACGTTTGCCAAGGTTAAATAAAACGACCTGAACAGCCGTCGGCCGGACATTCGGCGTACTCGCACGCGTTGTTCCCGGATACGTTCGCGGTGCGTGTCGCCAGAATAATACGGTATCAGCGGCGGTGAGGCGGCGACACGCAATGCCGATCCCGCCGAACCCGGACGGCCTGTAAAGGGACTCGAGGAGGGTTAACAATACGAGCGACCATTCACCGGACGTGTTTGGCGGAACGGTACACAGCTAATTCGGTCGACCCGGTCGACCGGCCGCGGACGCATCAGGTGCATTCGACATCCCGGCGACGTTCCCCGCATTGCGTATACAATGAGCGCCGTTGCATCTGGAACGGGGCTAATTAACGCTCCCTCCCGCGGAACCGGAGGCAGGGAGAGATGACCAGACGGCGCCAGTTCGAATACCAGCCAGAGAGCAGGGCTCGCGCCGCTCGTGATTTCCCCTTTGAGAATTCAATTGGAAGGCAGCGAAATTCAATGTTCTCCAGTTCCGCGGAGTCGCGAGCCTGCAATTTAAAATACAAAAAACATACTATATGAATTTATGTAACAAAAAATGTATACTTACTCCGATTCGTACTAACTCCACACTGAGAGAAAAAATATAGTTACTTTTGGTCTCAACCACAATTTTCGAATATTTCTAACGATAATTATGGTTAACATAATGATGCATATAGTTACTCTCTAAATTTCTTAGAGCGGCAATTCACTCAAACACTTGATTGATCGAATCCACTTGAATTTGAGTGACTTTACACTCATATGGTGTGAATTCTTCTATCTATTTTTGTTGTGCGGTGTAAAATTCTTTGATTCAATGAATTGTTCACTTCGAAAC
>VBVR01003524.1:0-17334 GCA_011638315.1 Tetramorium parvispinum
GTATATATGTATATATACATTATATATATATATATATATATATATATATATATATATAATGTATACGTGCACGAGCTTTCCTTTTTTAATTTCTTTGTCAAAGACGATCCCATGATTCGGTATATCTGAATCAATATCTGAAATGCGGATTCTTCATTCTTCGTCAAAGTAGTTTCGACAATTTGTCTGATCGTTCGCCCTAGAACAGTCCATCTCGACAATGGCGTTCGAACAAATTAACGGCGTAACGAATGGACTTCATATTCCTTTGAAGTCGGCGAATGCGACTACGTGCCCATGCCGCGTGATAAAATAGAAGAAGGCTTGAATTAATGCACCCCCGTTTACCGCTTTTATGTCGTATTTTCCTCTTTACTCCTTTTACCTTTACATTCACGTAACCATTGTCTTCGATAATTTTCAATAAGGTCGAAAATTAAAAAGAAGTCCAGCTCTTTTTTTACTTTTTAATATAACTATTGATTTCAATAATTAAAAGAATTCTATTTGATAGATAAAAGAAAGGCTCTCTAATTTGAGCAACCAAATCGTTTAAAGTTCCGCGCTCTTTATGTTAAGTTACAATTATTTATTAACAAAATGCTTGTATTGTATTGTGATTTTTTGCTAAAAGCTATTACAGCATCGATTAATACTATATATAATAAATTACATTTAGAATATTGGTTAAAAAACTACAATTAATTACAGTTAATTACAGTTATTATTAGTAGCGATTCAATAAAGCTGTTTTTTTTAATGCAAATGCATAATTAAATGGACTGCAAAATAATTATTACATTATTAATTATATGAATTAATAAAATCTATTTTCTATAATAAGCATCTGTTTAATTAACTGCTCAATTAAGCAAAAATACTAAATTTCAGAGAACCATTATGTTATTCATGAAACGTGGGGCTGGCAAGAGAAGCTATTCGAAGTATCGCTGATTTCAGCAATTCTCTCATCATCGTAACTACTATGGGTTGAAAGTGCACTCCCCACAGTGCTTTCAAAGATAAGAATCTACATTATTTACGCAGCATTATTCTCTCTCTTTCCCTCCCCACAATGGCAGCGTTCTGATATTTGCGGCCTCTTCAGCATCACGCTGATTATCGCAAACGACAATCTCGAGTCGAACAGTCTCTACAAAAATTTGTCGGAAATAAAGAAACGCAAACCAGTTTGTCAACTGTGGAGTTTCATTAATGGCCGTTTTCGACGTAGCGTGAGGTTTTCGAAAAAAATCACCCGTTTTTCCTGCTCCCTCAATCGTATTTACGTACCAGCTCCTCTCAACGTCGTAGATGTACAAACATTCTGATGAGCAATCTTCCACGTCGAGCTTCCCACGTCGATCGCACGAACGACGGAGACTCTGGGAGAAACCCAAATCTGACTCACTATCGTGCTCCTTTGTCCCAACCTGCCCCATTCGTCCCTACCTAAACCAACAGTATCCTTCAGCGCCTCCGCGCGACCCTTCTGTACACAGAGCCGAGTGTCTGGACGTGCAATTTGTAATTCCGGTGGAACTCATCGGAGGAGAACTGGCTCGCCGAAGAACTGCCGCTGCATAATTTGTAATTCCAAAGAGCACCGGAATCTACGAAGCGCTCGTGGGCGATGCGGTAAGAAAGGGCAAGCCGACGATGAAATCGGAGAGGATTATTGATAGAAGAGACTGTGAATTCACTCTCTCCGAAATTTCGAATAATTGTACTTTTAAATGCTTTCAACGTTAGACTCGTAAATGTATTTAACAACAATTATTAATAATTATCTTATTCTCTTTACTGAGGAAAAGAAAAAAGAAAATAGCGAGCGACGAGAAGCGTGAAATATTTACTGCATGCACGACAGAAATTAATCTCAAACAGACCTTCGCGTTATTCACCGGCGGAAGTTCTCATTTACTGAAGTAGACGCTGGTAGATTAAAGCATAATAACGAAGTAGTTATTCCGCGCGACCCGTCCTCTCTGGGGAGCTGGACGGAAAAGACGGAGGGGGTCTCGTCGAATTAGGTAGCGGACCCAGATTTGTTATTCAAAATTCGCGGAAAGGCGTCCGCCTGCTCGCGCTTCCGGCTACGTTCGAACGTAATTTCCGTTTCACGTAAAGCTTTACCTTCGCGTAGTCTTCGTCGTGTTTGTCAGAAAAGCGCGACGAGCTTCACCTGAACCCTCTAGAAACACACTGCGTATGCATATAAGATGACTCTTGGCAAAAAATGTTTTACTATTTATTACGTAATAAGCTCATAGTGTAAATTTAACAAGCTAAAAAATCGAACTGGTATCATATACTACATTGCTGTCACATAATGGGAAGCGTGAAACTTTATTCATCCTGTGTAGAAAACAGGAATCACCTCTATTTCACGCTACGTGCGTAAGAGTTTATACTTTTCTTGAACTGAATGTTTCTAACATGTGTACAAATATAATAGTCCAACGGTCGTGGAGTCTTAAATGAAATGTCAAGATTTTATTCTTGCGCTGTCTAAGCGGAATCCTCTATTTCTTATTCTGCAACGGAATCCTCTTCGTCTAATTACTTATTCATGTTAGGATTAACGCTGGCAGTGGATGCCGCGGCGACCGTGGAAAGCGCGCGAGGAATATCGCGGCATTTGCGTCACGAGACCGTAATAATGTACGGTGAAGACATTTCCGTTCGTGGACGTTAACGTGAGCATCGCGTCCGCGTAAACAAGAAGCGCGGAGAATATACGCCCGCCTGCCTTAATTCACGAAAGAGTTTCAACCGCGGCCTTTGTTTCGCGAGATGCGATATTGCATTTCCATCTGGTGGCTGCCATCATGTTGAGATTTTACGAGCTTGTCGTGCGCTCGTTACAGCCTCGCGTTAGCGCTCGGTACATCCGAAAAGATACCTCTTCTCGGTAAATATAAACTTTTAAGGCACACAAACGTACACTCACTACTTATACGCTGAGGATGATATCGAACAATGCTTATGTCTTTTTTCTTTCTTTCTTCGTCTGTACGAATAATCACGACGATAAATATTAGTTCTCTCGCATATCGTTAATCTGTATTAATATTGGCATCGACTTGTATGTAAATTGATCTTTACACGTGGCTGCGAAGTGCGTATGCCAAGTACGCACTTCGGGAACGAATTTATGGATCGGCTGCGAAATTGAAAGCACAGAGGTGGAGAATTACTAGGAGTCCCGGATTATATGTGCGCTCGAGTATGTCCGCTTGCTCGTGACAGCTCGCCGCGAAGAGTGTGCAGCAAGAATTTGCAAATACCGCGAGGGCGGACCGGTAATTTCAAGTGACTAGATTCACGCGAGCACCGGGTACACAGAGATTATTGCACTAGCTGTATAGTCGTTGACGGCCAGAAGCCAGGAAAAGCAAATATTCCAAACTTGAGAAAATCTCACTTAAAATTATAACAAAAATTAAGGATACATAAGAGATATCACGAGAAATAGAAAATTTAGATATTAAACGCCATATAATTACGCCATTTATAATTTGGGCAGAAGTATGAGTAGCTAAAGTAGCATAAATTAACGTCAGAGCAAAAAGCAGATAGGAGAAAATTCTTAACTCAAAATATACTCAAAATTTAATTAAAATATATTATATTTTGACGGTGGAGTATGAATTGCAATATGCAAGTGCGAGTTTCTCGTTTTCGCCAAGCCAACTTGGAAAAACCACATTTAGGTCAATTTAATAATAATTTTGTTGAATATTTATAGAATAACAAATGTCTAAAGCAAAGCAGCTGCTTATTTTATAAGCTAAAAGTGTGTGTGTGTGAGAGAGAGAGAGAGAGAGAGAGAGAAAGAGAGAGAGGGAGAGAAAGAGATGACAATTAATTAAAGGTTGAACACGGTAAATTTTCGTTCGACTTGTTTCGTGTCTGATCAATGAATGATTTTTCTACTGAATTAATCTCCACTGATAAAAACTTTGTACTCTACATTTAATATTTTAAATAAAATTATTTATCGCATGTTTGTGTATATCCATAAAACATATATTATATGCATTGTCCATGAAAAATATATCCTTGGCAAATTCAACAGGGTAATCGCTGTTGCGTTGTATTAACAATTGCTGTTATACGATCTTTTATTTTCGGTGAATGCTTCCGACGGACCATGGTCATACGATTGTATTTACATCGACACGTGCGCCCAATCGTCGAGCCAAAGGCGAGAACCCTCTCTATAGAACAATATGGTACTTAACTGTGCGGCAAACACTCGACGCCTTTTACTGCGTTTGCGGCTATCTGCTGCATGGGAAAGTGCGGATGGACAAGTGCGATTGCGAGAGCGACAACGAGGCGCATACAAGCAGACCGTAGGAGTGAGAAAGATCGTTAGTCGAAAGGCCATAGGACGTCCATGTCGCGTTTCTATCGGGTGTCACGTTTCGCAGTATCAACAGAAAAAAAAAACACAGCATGCTCGTCTGTGTAGGAGCACTTCCGAATGAGTGAAATTCGACGTCCGATAGTTGACGATGCTTTCGCATCGACTACTATCGTGATTACGGCGGTCGACGGCAATGTGCTACGTGTCGTATCCCTCTATTCTCTCACTGTAGTTTTTTGCGTGTTTTAACCCCGTTCCACTAAACGAGGAACTCGACCGGGTGAATTAAATCGTTCGACGCTTGCATTTAAAAAAAAAAACAATTAGCAGTGGTAACGATAATTGTCGAGGTGAATACACGAAACGATACAATTTCGATAGAACACAGCCGACAGAATAAAAAAAAATTAAATGATTCTTTTGAAAACTAATTTGTGTGCAGAAAGAATTTTTTTCATTGAAATGATTTCTAATAACAATCGCAGATTGACACACGTCGCTAGTATGCAAAGGAAGATGACAACATCGTCTTGTGATGTACAACGTAGTAATCAATAAAGATAAAACATTACGATCAATTAGAAAGGTTCTTCGATGTAAAGAGAACAGTATATATGTCGGCGCTTAAGAAAAATTCACCGCAACTAGATCCTTTTATATAGGCGACGTGAGAGCGTGGAAGAAAGCTGGAAGCCGCAGCGGCGCGAAAGGCAAAGATTCGCACGAGTTTGGACTGCCTAAGCGCTTCTTAAAACTTCTCGTAGTCGCAGCCGAGTGCGCTTTGCGAACGGGAGTGCAGTGGCTTTGGTTCAAGCGTCTGGACGACCCCCGGGCTCTTTCACAAGAAGTCTCTTTCTCTCTCTCTCTCTCTCTCTCTCTCGTTCTGTTCTCTCTTTACGTTGCCAGTAGTATTCCTCTGTCGCTCCTTTGCCCAAGATGCTCGACCCTTCAACATGCGAGACGACGTATACGAGAGCGTGCACTCAAAAGTGTATTCATTCACGTAGACATCGGGATCTTGATGTCTTTACGCGAGCCGGGATGTAAAGATGCATTCACGCCAACGAGGATTCTCTCGGGATACCCGTCCCCGACGATTTACGGATGAAAATAAAAAGGGAGAATAAGGCTCTTAAGGATTTCTTGGACGCTCGTCAAAGATTCCTAGATTTTTGCCGAGAACTGTTTTCTTTTTAAGTGTGTTACGTTTTATGCAAAACGCTAATGTCCTTTCCTCCATATTTCTCTCTCGTTCTCTTTTTCCTCTCTGTCTCAGCCTGCTCGTACGTAAATACATATGTATTCGCAAATTTATTTTAAAACAATTTTAATCAACATTTATGCCTTTTCCTGATATTTCTTTTGTAGTTATTTGACAATACAATTAATTCTTTTTGTATATTTTATCGATATTTATAATTAAACTGTTTTTCACCTCTTTATATTATTTTTTTGAGAGAAAATATTGTAATATAGTTGTGCTTTAGCTTTTAATAGATTATCGAGTAGTGAATTTTTACAGATATGTACGAAAAGAAAAAAATGAAAATTAGAAACAGAGATTTTTCTAATTTTAAAGAGTGAAAAAATAAAAGTTTCTTTATCATTAATCTTATTGCTAAAATTCCTAATAGTGCAAGGTAGACAAATTTTTATAATTGTTATTTTACATGAATATTCACGAGATAATCAATTTACGAAGCTTAACTTGTAACTATTACAGTTATTGGGATAACGAGTTTTCAAATGCTTCAATATCCGCAAGAACCAGTAACACTTCCAGTTTCGTAGTAGCGAAGTAAATCTTGCGGAGTTTGAAGCATGACGATCCTTCACCTTCGACTACACTGCATCCCCGATGATAGGAGGTCATATGTTCTCCTGTCAAAGTTCAAAAGCTTCGATCCAACTTTGAAGTTTCATTGTCATCCATTACCGTTCAATCTGGGAGTTCTTTGGTGTGAAATCGCGACCGCAAAGAATGGCTAAGAAAACTTTCCCTCGCGAACTTACGATCGCGGACTTCAAATTATTCGTAATTTAATATCTTAATATCTCGTGAATATTCATGTATAATAACAATTATAAAAATCTACCTTGCACTATTAGGAATTTTAGTAATAAGATTAATAATAAAGAAACTTTAAAAAATATTATTTTTTTACTCTTTAAAATTAGAAAAATCTCTGTTTCTAATTTCCGTTTTTTTTCCCTTTCGTACATATCTGTAAAAATTCACTACTTAATAATCTATTAAAAGCTGAAGCACAACTCCTAATGCGGCCGCACACACAGTACGTAGTACGGTTAACTGTAAAACGAATGTATCTTCCATAAAGGATTTTTCTTTGTCAATGCTTCGAGATCTGACAATCCTCCGCAAACTCCCGTTTTTCTGTTTTACCCAAACTGCAATCAATCGACAAATCTTTTCTTTCATCCTGCCATCGACCATATCGGAAACAACTGACGGTCGAATATCACGACAGAATCAAAATTTTCCTCAACTTTACCGAAATGAAGCATCGTAAAAGACAGATGAAAGATGAGATACTTCTTGATAACAGTACAGAGTTGGCAATACGATTCTTTCTTTCTTCGAGTGTTCTAAGAAATGCTAAAAAAAACGCATCGATATATTCGAGAGATATTGACAAAATTATTCACGAGAATTTGTGTGTATTTCTATATTTAATTGTAAATGTATGTAAATGACAGAGAATATTAAAAAATGCAATGCTGTACGGGATTACTAGGAGAACACTGGCTTATTATGCTCAGCGTCTCCCGCTGACTGCGATTAAAGATCTTTTAATTAAAGTCCAGACGATTTTCCATAAACTTCCGACTTTTTCCTTACGATTATTCGTCATTCAGAACGAAAAACTAAATTAGATCGCCGCGCGCGACAATACACCTATCGAATCGATTGGTCGCTTACAGAGTGCGTCTGCACCATAAGAATTAATTTAAATTCTTTTAATTAGACAAGAGCGCCGCTTCAGCGCTCGCAAACGTAGTTACGTTTTAATTACTTTTCTTCGAATAAAAAAGAGGCTATGACATGCAATCCGAGGAAAAAGAATAAGGTTGCGATTAGATCTCTGATTTAATTGATGAGCGCTGTAATGAGATTACACACAATTCGATAGTTCGCGCTTTCAGTTTAAAAATTAAACGATGAGAATTAAAATGTCTAATGCAACCGTTTGTCTTAATAGGCTAACATTAGACGAATGGTTCGAGCACTCATGAAGTTGTAGATAAAAGAGAGCACGAAGTAATTGCATTTGCATATGAACTCAGCGCGACCCTCCGCGGCACTCCCCGGTGCATCGATCTGCGCGGATAACCATACATATTGCATTTAAATAGAATTTTTGATAGATCTCTTCTCAGAGAATAAATGTGGCACGCCATAATGAACACAGAAATGACAGACGATTAAAAATTAATTTGTTTATAATCCGACAATACGTATCTTAATTTTTCACATAATAAAAATGTATATATTTATTAAAAATAATGAGATTGGGACATTTTGTTGTTTCAGCAAGTTGTGGCATTCCATGTAATTAAAATAGAAAATTGTATGATAATTTAACGTTTAATTTAATTTGAAATTTAACAAAAGTCTATATCCTCTGTTATACAAATCTTTGCTCACGTTAATACTTTTATGAATGACGATTCTATATAAATTTCCGGGCGCATAAATAATGTGCGTACACTACAAGAAACGTGGCGTGCTCGAGCGGGTTAATTATATGTCATGGAACAAAAAAACGGATTCGCGCGATAAGCAAGTCTTCGGGAATATGCAAACGGTTTCGAAAGTCACGGTAAGCGATTGCGTTTTTACAACTTTCCGCATGTATAGCGATAATTACTTCAATCATGACGCATGTAATACGAAAACATTACTTACTATACTGAAATTATTCCACTCAAACCCTGATCGCTGTACGCAAGTAATCACGTAAGTAATATCGTGTGGATACGAGTGTAATACGAAATTTGCAAGTGAAACGGTACGTAAAATGGCGCTTACCCAAGCTGAATCCGGAATCCTTCACATGAATGACCACCATCGGCATCAGTACCATCACAACGAGGTTTATGATGTGGAACACCATTCCCGTACCATGAACTATGATATCCTGCAACAGAAAATAAAGAGATACAAGTTACAACGGGAAGTAGCTTGCACGCAACATCGCTGAGATGACATGACGGCAAAGGAGCTAAAATGACGGACACTGTTCTGAGAGCAAATTCGGTGTAAGTATTTTCTGTAGCAAATACAAACTACTTTATGTAAAAATAAGATATTTAATACATGCAAACATATACCTACACATTGAAACAAACAAATACGAGAAGGAAACATTTCAGTTATACATATAATAAATTTTACCCAATTTGAAAAACTCACTAATCATTACTAATTATATGTGATCATAATAATCTATTCTTATAACGTACCAATTTTGCATTAATTTTTTAGCTTATTCATCTATGTCATAAACAATTAATAATTAATTTTATGTCAGTTGAATGTCAATGTAGATGACATAAAATTCATTAATGTTTCATAGATGCAAAGAATAGTTTTATATATATATATATATTAGATTCTTTAAAAATTGTCAGTTTTCAGGCATTCGTAATACTATGCAAAGTTCGGCAAAAAGAAATTGCAATCTACATATTTTTATACTAGAATTTTCATGTCAATTATTAAAACAAGTTATTAAATTATTACATGATAGTTATAGAATACATACCATATAACTACAACAGATTATTTAATAAATAAACAATTTAATACTCCGGGAATCATTGCAAACATTATGAAACGTGCAAAGCATTAAATAACCGTAACAGTAGCAGAAAATTATTATGGTTATATAAACTCTACGCTGATATATTTATAATTTTGTTTTATTAAGCAAACAATCATTTTTCTCGTTTGAGTTTTCAACGTGCTCGATTGAAAACATACAGGATTCTGATATATGTAAATGATTAACATGCTGATCAACAGCGAGATGTAATCCGGACTTTTCTGATATGATTTATAAAACATAATATTATAAACTTAAACATTGCAGCAGTTTATTTAGATTTGCATATCTTATTACAATATGGATAAAAGCTCGATGGAATTTAATTACTATGTTTTTATATATTAATAATACATTGGATTCTGATAATCTTACATATATAAAATAAAATCTTATACATAAATTCTTAATTCTTGATAAAAATTTAACTTTCGTTGAAATATCATTAACACATGTAAATTTATTTTTATTTTTTATTACTTTTGAATCCAATATATCGAAACGTGTACAATATTTGAAAATGCGTCACTTTAGCAAAGAGGAAAATTATAAAGAGCAGAAACCTGAATAAAATTACTGCAAATATGCAGAATGTGAGATTACTACAAGATTAATTATCAGAACAAAGTGCGTTACAAAGGAGGATATAAATCACAGTCGTCGTCAAGCGCTCACAATATTGAATCACGGTATTTCATTCGTACGATAGCGCAGTTGGCCGCTGTTATAGGATTCAATAAAAAATTACACACCCGTCCGGGACAAAAGGTTAATTATTTAAACGCGCTGTCGGACCCGTTTGACAAAGTATCGCGTGAGCGTGATTTATCACCGGCAAGTTATTATGGCGCGGAAACAAACGCCGACGCTCGCGGTGAGAAACATTCGTTCGTCCGGAAAATATTTCGCTTCCGCGTCGCGCACTGCAGACCTGGCTGGAAAAACTCCTCGTTTTACACTCTGGCACTTCGCGAAGTTTTGTATCTGAAGTAATTACCCTTAAAGACTAAGGGTACATTTCATAAGGAATGCAGTTTTACAGTTCTTTCGTAATTCAGTCGGTAAAGAATGCAGGAGAGGGCCTCAGAGGACCGTTAAGGAAAAATTTCCTGCGCCGGAAGTGTATTGTCTGTCGAATCCTGTAGTAATTAATGAGTTTGTTAAGGAAAGAGAAAATTAAAAATATCCGCTATGTATAATATTCAAATCATGTCATGATATGTATATCGTAATCTTTTAGATTATTTAAAATTGAAGTTTGATAAGCTTAAAACTTAAAAATTAAAATTTTAATAATAAAAAACGAAGAACTATAATATACACATATTTGAAATAATGAAACTGGAAAAATATGTAAACGAGTGAACGGTATCACGCGGTTGAAAATTAAAATCCACTCGTGAGAGACCATCCAGCATCCCAACGAAAACATGAAAAACAGAAAGCACGTTTTCCGGTCAAATATTTACGGAGCGCTTGACCCAATTATACTGCACAAAAGAATATCATAAATTTGATACGGAAATAGGCAATGTATTGAATGCTTAAAACTTTATACGATACAAATTGTATGTTTGTATGTAAATAAAACAAAATTAATGCAATATTCTTATATTTCATTGACCACATCCAAGGCGAATTTAATATCGTGCAGATGAAATTTTTAATAAATAATAAGAATTTGTCAACATATAAATATGAATTAGTAAGACTTGAAGAGATGGACAAATTTGACTAATATATATATATATATATTCAATCAATTGAATAATAATATTAATGTTTTATAAAAATTTTAATAATTTATATTATTTATATATTATTTTTATATATAGATTATTAAGTTATTTTTACAATGTCAATATTAATGCTGTAATGTTATTTCTTGAAATTTATTTATTTTCAACGAAACTTAATCTCTTTATCATAATTATTTGAAACATTTATTTACGTTATCTAGACTAAGTGCGAAACATAAATGCTGCATAAAGCTTGGACTCTATGTTCTGAAAATGGATGCATTTATCATGAAAGTCGTCATCATAGCTTCCCTACTAACGCGCAGCATATCATTGTCGCAGTTGACATGGCGGTTAAAAAATGCAGCGAACATGGCCGATAAGTTTTCCATGCCATCAGATAGCTACGCATTTAAATTATTAAACGATACGAATTGCACGTGCGGGTCGCATAATAAAACCCGACAATTTCATTCAAATAAGCGCGATCACGTAAATGGTCGCGAAATACATGCGAAAACGGGAGCATAAGTTATCTGCGCGCGATATGTTAGTTCTGAGTATTAATTCGCTATATATTATTCATACGGAGCTGCACGCCTCGCTTCGGCCGAATTATTCATACAATGTTATAATTATGCGTTCGTCATTAGCCGAATTATTAGTCGATTAGCGGCCAACGATTAATCGGTGAATGGTAATTATTGCGTACGCTAGCTGGCGGGGCAGCATTTGTATGTCAATGAATTTCAGAAAAGGAGATCGGCAAATCGAGTTCGATGCTTGGACAGACATTGTGAATTGTATCGAGCTGATTATACATCACGTTAAGTAATTGCGTATGCACGAAGGCACGTATATATTGTTACACTCTACATACGAAACAATACTAATGCGAATACAAATTGATCCTTGCCGAAATTAATTATTCCTAACTTGATTATTCCTAGCTTGCCATTTTCGATGTTGTAATTTTGCTGAGTTTCATTATCGCGTAACAATTGAAAATTTATACCTCCATCCGCGTATTACTTTAATCTGCGACAACTTTTCGATTCACATTTGTCGCAGAATTGCCATTAACCGTGCAACGTAATTAGCAACGCATTATGCGGTTTCAGCATTTACGACGAACACGTAAGGGAAGGGATGATTGTACAACCGGGAATCTGTTGTTAATTCGCCGTGTGACGACCAGGATCGATGACTTCACGTTGCAACGATAATCGGACGCGTTTCTACGGCCGGCGATTACCTTTACGACATAGCGATAAGGGAACAGTGTGCGAGAGATTCGATGTTAAAACCCCTACCGGCATTATCGGTGCAGATAAAGCACTATGTATGGCACCGTCGACTTTCACCGTCGACATCGGGAAAAATATCGCCGCGTTTATCTATCGGCCGAGGGATCGTCAAATCGATCGAATTGATTTGTCAGCAAACTTTAGTCAAGCGATGGTCTGCGCTATATTGACTAAGCAGTATCTTAGATATATTACGACGATCATCCAAAGAGACAGTAAAAAAACATCCATGGAACATGACGGTTAATGACGTTATTAATTGCAAAAGAGTGTCGTTTCAAGGTTCCATCTTTAATGAGAAAAGTTGTGATATAGAATTTTACTACACCTCTTAAACAAGCTTTTACAAGACATTTTTATCTATCCAATTTATTAAGAATAAATTATGATATTATGTAACTTTTATGAAAAAATATCCAAGCTGAACGAAAAGTATATTTTGAACATTTTACGATAAAATGTAGACATAATATGCGACAAATATATTCGTCATTGTGGCAGATTAAAATAGTTTACGAAACAAAATATACTTTTCTTATTGCCGCGAACAGCAATGTTTCAGAATATTTCACAGTGGCGGACTCGACAGTTCATCGACAGTTCACCGAGCGAGAGCGCGGAAGGATAAAATGCAATAAATGTCTCCCCTGATAGTGTTCCAGTACTTTTCCCTGGAAGTTGTAGAAAGTTACTTGTCGCAAGTTCCCCATATCATTATTATTTAGTTCTCCGTTTCTTTATAAAAAAGAAAAAGAGATAACCAGTCGGAGGTGAAAAGCGTGCAATGTATCTCTCAGTTCCTCGTGTTTATTTCTCTTTGACTTTGTCTTTCCCTTTATTTTTGGTTGCTCTTCGACGTTCACAGTGGGTACTGCAAAAAGCGAAAAAGCGCGCGGAAGAGCGTAGACAACTTCTCATCGAGTCAAGAATTCTCTTTCTCGCTCTTGATTATCTAAGATTTCATATAACAAAACGCGTTTATTTCCGAAGAACGCCAACGAATTTAACAGAGTGCAATTACTTGTTTATTATTCAAGTGCTCGCTCCGACTTCATAAGTCTACGTCAAATAAAATATGATTTATGTAACTAGCCATATATTTTAAAACTAGCATAAATATACAGAAATTTCAGAAATATTACACAAAATTGTTTTAATTATACAGTCGGATTTATATTAATAATAAATATGATAGGCACAAATAATATTTTCTTATACACATAATGTTTTGTTATTTTTGTTGTTTTCCCGTATAATTATTTGTAGGTACTTTTTAAGATATATATATGTTTATAGCTTTAAATGAACCACGATCAGTACAGATTAAAAAATCTGCAAGTGATTACAGTGCTTATCTCATCGACTACATAAATAAAGAGAATAAATAAATTAATCACACGCGAAATTTCACAAAGCTGTTACTGATGCAGCCTCGCTGATTTTTTTTTATTTCCAATCGATACAATGCAAAAGCGTCGATGCTATTAGGGGCGATAAATTACAATGTAACGCCTCCCTTGTCGAATGAGCTGCGGTATCGCGCGACTATCGTTCAGTCGATTACCCGGATATTGGATTTGCTCACTTTCCGCTCGTACGACCCTTATACATATGTATACCAAAATATTTGGAAGAAAAATTCACTCACCGCAGACAGTCCTTTCTCGATCAGCAGACAAAGGCCCACCGGCACGGTAGAATCTGCAAAACAAATAAAATGAAAGGGATCGTTTATCGATCATACAGCTTTACATCGCTTTCCCTTCACGAATTTGTCGTTCTTTTCTGTTTTCTCGCTCTCATTCTCTTCTTCTCGTTTTTTCCTTCCTCTTCTCACTTTTAAAAACCGGCCGAACGTCGAAATGTGCAGTCGACCGGGCCTGGCCAAAGGGGTTGAAGAGAGGAGGAAGTGACAAGGGCTTGTCACTCGGAGATATAGAGTGACGATATAGAGTGAGAGACTGGCACAGAGGAGAAAAAGAGAAAGAGAGAAGAGGCGAACGTGGCGAAGGCTGCGCAGCGAGGATAAACGCTGTCGGTGATCGAGAGCGTCGCTCTCCATGCGTTCGGTAGGGAGGACATAAAAAAAGGGAGGAAGAGCCGATATCGAGCTAGCAGCGACGAAAGCGTCTCGTCGATAAATCATCCAAAATAGTACTCGATATAAAGCGGAAGTACGATTGGACGCCGCGTACGCCGAGCCCGACGCGCACCGTGGAGCTCGTGGAAAACAATATCGTCCACGGTCCCAATTCTGCGGAATGAGAACGAAATGTACATTGCGTAATCATTTATTCGTTTAAATTTGTATCGCAGAATCGTCTGCGTTTTGCTGCTGTCTTACATTAGTGAAACAAAGAATATACATTTCGGCAATTTCAAAACGCACGTTATAGCTCTGCCATTGTTATTTTGTTTAATAAAACAACAATGGAAAATTTTTGGAAATATTTTTATTTATATTTGCTACTTTGCTATCACTGTAAATTACAATTAATAATTGAATAACTTTAGAGATAGTTCAATAAAAAAATCTTTAAAAAAAAAATTATCATTGTCTATATTATTAATTTTTCTTGAAATCCACTTTGAATTCTTTTAGAATTGTACATATAAAACTTTAAATAAATAAAGATTATATTAAATTCAAGAAGATGGAATATTGCGAAGCAAAATAGTCTTAATTTATATATAAAATAGAATGACTGAAAAAGGAGAATGTATTAATGGATATCATAGTAACTATGGAGACAATATCCGATTATACTCTTCGCACTTGTAAACGAAGAGCTGCCATTCGATATTAAATCGGATTCGCATCGTATACGAAATTACGTTCGAGCGGGATTATTCAGGTATCGATCCTAACAGTGGGATTTGACGAAATACAAAATTTCTGTTTTATTTTATGCCGTTCTTCTTATCGTTTTTCACAATCGTTCCCAGAATGGAAAGCGCTTGGACGCTTTCGAAGATTACGTGGGTTTTCGGCGTGGGCCATACGATAGCGGTCGCTGTAGCCGGTAAGATTTCACCGCGAGAGTGGTTCGTCGTATTCTTCGAAGTATCGTCCGTTCTGGGATAAAATATGGGCGGAACTTAAATAAGTTTAAGAGATGCAACCGGATGATAGGCAAACTCGCAGAATTGGGAACCGTGAAGGCACCGCGTCGAGAAGATCCGCGCGAAGAAATCCGGAAATGCATTCGCCTGCGGCATCAAAGATTTTGATAGTACAAGTTATGGCATCTTAATGAAAACATTAGCTATATTTCCGAGATATCTAATCTTTTCAAGCCAACGAGGAAATACATTAATTTACACTGTGACTACGGTTTATTATTATTTCAAATAATAAAATGTTTACTTAAAAACAGATGTGTTTTTGTTTTAATAAAAATGTTTCTATTAAACAAGAATTCTTTCTATTTGTTTAATATCATGGAATCTGAATGCCAGAATATTACAATTACAATTGTTGCCAAGCGTTTCTCAGTTGAATATCTATATCACAATAATTTAATTAGCTTTAAATGATAAACAATGTAGGTATTTCATGAAACCTTTATACGAAAAACATTATTATAAGATATAGGTCGGGCATAATATCCTATCAAGTACAGTTACACGCAAGTATTATATGTTACAATAATAACCGTACGCGAGTACTTTTGCCTTTGCAGCTGTTATTAAGTACGTGAACGTTGCGCTGAGTCTTGGTATGCTAATCCCAAATTAATTTTAGTTAACAAAGAAAAGAAGTCGCACCCTAATGCGTGCAAAATGTAAATTAGGCAATTAAGAACATATTAGTCACCATTAAAGGCTCTAATTTCTGTGTCGTGTAAACCTCTTTCCCTTTTTGTCATTCTAGAAAGTCAAGTCACTCTCACGATTGATAGAACTCTCAACTAATGAGACGAATGTTTCAATACAACGTAGGATTTGTAATTCATAAAATGAGATGCAAAGTTAATTACAAACACATCACGCACAGATTGCGATAAGCAGATTGCACCTTTTGTATTCTTTTAATCAATTGAGTGACTGACTGAAAACTCGTTCGAGACTTTACTATTTTGCGATACACTTCGATATGATACTATTATCACATTACAGTTCAATAAACATTTTCATATTTTCCCGACAAATTTCTACACTAATTTGATTTATGGCAACAAATGTTACGCAAGAGGATTATCAAACCCGTTTACTTGTTGTCTACGCGTGCATTGAAATTGACATCAGTGTCAATACATTCCGTTGTTATATCATACTGCGATAACAAATGCGTCATAAAAAAATACTCGCTTGTGAAAAGTATAATTGAAATATAAAATAGATATAAAATGTTAACATTTTCGACACATATGTAATATATAAGCGTACATTATCTATTCTCGTATGCTCAAATATTTTTAAATTTTCTATCTATTATGCCAATTTTTAATTACTTTTCACATCTCATCTGCCGGACGTGGCATAAAAGGAAATTCGGGACCGGCCCGTTTCGGGGCGATAGGCGAAAGTTAAACGACGATTATTACAACATACTCGCGCCGACTAATTACAAACCCTTTGAATTCGAATACGCTTCGCGAGTCACCGCTGCTTTTTGGCCTCGATAAGGGTGATACGTAGGGTCGCTTTTTCGAGCAAATTACGAGCGCGCGGCCGTGCGGGAGAAAAAGCGCGGAGGCGTTTATTCGGTGAATTAAGCGCATCGTTCAAAGTGCATAAAAGCGTCCGGGAAATTGGAAGCACAGCCGCTTTGATAAGAGGATTGAAATAAAGCGACGGAAACAATCCCTTTAACTCAACCGGTGAATAAGACACGCCAATGAAAATACTTTGATCGCGTCTTTATATTTATGTAACGCTCAAAATGTGCGAGATAAAAAAAGAGAATTAAATAAGTATTAAAAATTTGAAACGCTGCGAATACACAAGTTCCCATAACAAGTTCGTTTAATAACACAGGCACACAAGAAAAAGTGGTTTGGCCTGTATACTAGACTAGTGTATTCCTATGTATTTTGACCCGCTGAATCAAAATCCGAGGTCAG
>VBVR01003525.1:0-17334 GCA_011638315.1 Tetramorium parvispinum
AGGTTCATTAATGTTAACCCAAATATTGGCCTTTAATATAATTACCAATGTTGGTGACAAGATATTTGGCCGAATATTGGCCGAATTTAGGCGTCCAAACTTTGGATATGCGATAACGCACCGAACAATGGCCACGTTGCCTACCTCGGCAAATCCTACATGGGTAGTAAGTTTAAGATTCGTATCAAAGTGTTTTTATATTTTAATAGACGTGTTGCTATTTGTAGATATACGGTATAAGATATGTTTCAAATATCGTGACAATTATAAAACTATCCTTGTGTCTCTGACAAATCACTACAAAATCGAGTTGAGTTGTGAAACAGTTGACTGTATTAAACTGGTTACTGGCATGAGGCATAAGAACCAGCACAAGGCGACTTGCCTTTTACTTTCGATATCGATACCAACTGGTAAACGTGTCCGTGCAAAATCCGGTTACACCCAGCAAAAATCAGGATCCTTTCTCTCCTTCAATATACCCGCATTTGCATTTCCAAGCAAATCGAGGGAGAACAAACAAACGTCTTTTCTAAAGCGTCATAAAATCTTTCACATCATTCGAAATCTTGCACGATCATATTCCATTTTAAACAAGCTTATAATATTTCGATTTCTCTCGTTCTTCTTTTAGTTGAAAGAGTATTTCAGAAATGCTTGCAAAAAGCGTTATTGAAGTAAACTATTACATGAAATACGATCGGCAAGGCAAATCGCTTTCTTCCGGATTTTTTTTTTTCCAAGAATTCTCACACGTTGCTTTGCAAATCTATTTCCTCGGATTCCCGTGAGAACTAAAATTGACGTCGATTGCCGACGATCTTCCGCCTTAAAAATCGTTCTGATCCCGTCAAAAGCGAACGAATGCCGTGCTGAATTCTTCAAGAAATCGTTCGACCTGTCGGAAGAGTAAAAGCGCAGCAGTTTCGTCACGCATGGCTCCCGCGGAAGAGGACTTCCTTCTTCGGAAAAGAGAGAAGAAGCTTTTTCCCCCCTTTACGATTCCGTATCCTGACTTCGAAGGGGCGCCAGGATATAACGAATAAACGCAAAACGGCTTTTTAGCCTTTCCATCTTGATCGGTTTAACCCGGAGCGATCTGCGTCGATAAAAATCGGGCCCTGGGATGCGTCAGAATGGACTGGCGTTTACGCAGGCATAAAAGTAAATATAAAGCTCGGATCCTTCCGGAACATTAACCGCGGCGCAAGGATTGTTCCTAGGGCGATTCTCTCTCACTCGGAGATGCCCACTTTCGCGCCAAAAAGACAATGAAAACGCGTGAAAGATAACGCTGCATTTTCCCTACCTGCGACTTCTAATTATATTTAAAGTTATATCTGGAAACTTTCCCGGAAGTTTTAATACAACAGCTAATATATTCTCCACAATTGTCTCCCTCCCGCGTATAACTTCTATTTTATAGACGTTTCTGCATTCCGTCTAATAAGGACTGCGGAATATTTATCTTATCACCATTACACATTTAACTTTTAACGAGGGTGCAATGTTATGTAAAAATATATCGTGCAGTTAAACGAAACAAAAACGTACTATACGTCGGGACAAACCCGTCGTTTTGGTTCATTATACTTTCTAATGGAACTCGCTTTTCTGCGTCGATTCATTTTACTGTTCGTCGACGTCGTTTTCGTTTAACACGCGGACGTGAACGACCGTAATAAATATGTGATTTTTATTTGTCGTTTTAGGGATAAACTATTTAAAATTCAGCGAAGTACAGCGATTTATGATATATTGTATAAAAAATACTCCTTTAATTTTTATATTATTCATCGCCATATTACAATAACTACTTACTTTAGTCATTTATTACTCGAATTATCATTCTAAAGAACAAACGCCGTCAGGGAAAAGAGATAATAAAATGCGTAAATTTCTAATTTCTAGTTATTAAAATAAGAAAACGAAAAGGTAAGAAAATGTTAATGAGACATACTATTTTGTGGAAAAACAAACCGAAAATTGTCAATAGAAATGTGCATATTAATCTGTTTGTTTCTTGTAGCGTGTAAAAAAAATACAAAACAGAAGTGAAGCAAAATACGAAGCGAATTATTAATTAATTAATTCCATAATAATAATTCCGGAATAATAATTAATTAATTCCATAAAATAAACGCCGTCAGAGAAAAGAGATAATAAAATGCGTAAATTTCCAATTTCTAGTTATTAACATAAGAAAACGAAAAGTAATAAATAAATTTATATTCGAAAATGAAAACAAGATCTTAGTCCAATCGACGAGCGACGAGTTAATTACCGAAGTAACGCATTGCTTTCTATCAGCTTGCTATCAGTTTGCCAATCGCGAAGAAATGTTTACAGGAAACCGGAGTTCTGGGAAGGCCGAACGGTAGAGCGAAATGCTATGTACCGCTATGTCGCGGAGAAAGTATATAAATTGGATAACCTGTGAAAAGGAAAGTGCTCGTCGGGGATAGTTACGGTGAGAGGTGCGGCAAGAGGTGCGCATTTTCGGAACTTATGTAAGACACGGCGAACTTTCGCGGCAGCTTTCAGCCAGCCAACATACTTTCTAAATTGCGTATAGCTCAATCTTTAATTTGCGAATTATGATTTTATAATATTTAATAAAGATCAACAAGAGGCAACAAGTACTCTAGACGATGATAAATTGAAATCAATATATAATTGCTGACGAAGTATTATATAAAATTACTTTGCGAATACAAATAATTTTGCAAACTTTCTCTGCGAAATGTAATTGGTTGTAAAATAATATATTTGGAAAGATATATTTTAATTTTAAAAATAATTTAATTTGTTGTTTCGTAAACAAGATTATCAACGCGCTAATTTGCTGGGAATACTTCTTTCCTTGTTTTTAGTATTCTCACATTCTAAATATAACGAATACGTGTTCACGCGGCAAGGTTCGATATGAATGTATAATTAATACTTTCATGTTGGAAACTTCCGTGGATCATGGTCCACCGCGACGGTACATTCCACATTGTGCAAATATGGGGATTTAAAAGCGTTCCGCGTGCGGACGGATACCGCATTTCCCGATTTTCCCGCAGAGTTCATTTTAACATAACGTTGCTTTTAATCAGAATGTAAAACGGCATGAATTCGCGGTATAATTCTTTGCATTATCCGCATAACGCAATACAGACGTATGTGCGCGAAGCGGGACCTAGCCGCATTTTACCTTCGATCATAAACGAAAATTGTGAAATACGCGCGGCGTGCAATTGTTCCGGCGTCCAATTTTCCCGGGCGAGCAAGCGTTTCTCGTTTCCTGTGGTCACCTACACCGTCGTTTTCCAAAATGTCCTGTATAATTGTAATGCACGGGTGATATTATACCAGCTTTCAGCTTCGCTGAGTGAAAATTGCAAAATCGCCATTGCTCAACGTGTCCGTTCGTCGACAACGACAGTTATCGGTCTGTAGATAAGAAACACAATCGCTCGCATTCTAAAAAATCACGTTTCTCGTAGTTTTTCCTTTGCCTACGTGATTCGAGAAAAATATTTTCATAATCTTTGCACATCGCACTTGTATTTCAGGGTCGACGGACCCTGAGTCGTTTAGTTGCAATGCCGATCGAAAGTTGTGAAAGTAAGAACACTGGGTGCAAGAGCCTCAATGATGAAAGTAGATTCTCTCACCTTGCATATTAAATAAATTGAGCAGCGTGCCAACTATCACTAACCGCCAATCATTTTAGATTCTCCCCCAAGTGACTTTGATAAAAATCAGACAAGTCGCACTTTATGTGATTTAGTGACAAGTTTACTATTTATACTATTGAATGTAAGCTGAGTCACTTTCTCTTCTTCATACAAAAATAATGTAAGAAATGGTGAATAAATAGTAATAGTAATAATAGGACGTAAAAGTTGCGTACCTTATAAGATTCAAAAGAGATCGCTCCATTTCACTCAGTTGATCTTGGTGAACGGATTTAGTGAGTTCGCATATTAGCTTCGGCAAGCAAGCAGTTTTGATCGTCGCCATCATCTTTGCACGGCGTAAGGCAACTGCACAAAAATTGTAGTCATACTGTCAATTATATCGTGGCATATGCAATATCATTCTGAGTGATGGGACGATTAATGGATCACAGACATTATTCTGAATGACCACGCGTATTCGTATGAATGATCAGCTTTGTTTAATCGCACGATAAGTAAATGACAAGTTAAGAGCCAAGAACGCGAGTTTGAAAATTTCTAAAGATCTGGAACGTGACGGGAACACTTTTACTTTCAGGAACAAAAGTGTTCTCGTTACGTCCTAGATCTTTAGAAATTTAATTCATATGCATATGTATTAGTAAGATGTTACAATTTTATATATTTTGCTTGTATACATATATATTTGGTATTGAGAAACAATACGATCTCATGTTAATGTACTATTAGAAAATATCGAGTGAAATAAAATTTAAATATTTAAATAATTAGGCCGTATTTTTTAATATATCTAAAATCTATATTTTCCTTCTATTAATATAAAAAGTAATTTATTAGTTGATATGAATCGGCAGTTATTACATGATGTTTATCTCGATAAATATCATATAAAATGCAATTACAAAATAAATATATTATAATTGTAATCATTAATTATTATCGTTAAAGGATATGTATATAGCTCGCATATGGCTCGCTAAATACCGTGTTAAGCTCTGAATATTTAAAACTATATTATGCATACAGTCCACAATCGCATTGAAACCATTTTACCGTATTCTACTTTCCAATAACATTTTCTCGATCGAGAACTGGTTATAGTCATAGCGAGATTTCAATAAGCCACGAGACAGATGAAACATACATTGAGTGGAGGGGATCTTGATAATATTGTCAAATAATTAAAACAGACGAGCGCGCGAATAATTAATCAATTCGCAGTAGCAATTAACTCCACGCGAACTAACAAGCGTGACTCGATGAATAATGTTATGACGACACAGTGCGTGTAGATTTCGTATGTGAATATATTTTTGTGCAATGACTGTAGAAGAAAATGCTAAGTAGTTTATACGCAAGAGTATCTTACACAAACTATAAAATTACAACTCGAATCAGATATTATGATATTGCTTCCGAAACAAATAGGATTTCACATTGTAGAAAGAGGATTGTATTCTTCAATTAATTTCATAATGCATTTGTGAAAAAAGTTTTACGTTACATCGTGTATCTTTCTCATTCTTACCGTTATTCTTATCGACATCTGTTTTCGAGACAACGGGTGTTTTTTCATGGGGCCCTTTGAGCTGAGCCTTGGGTTCTCTTGTAGCATCAGTTATGTTCTTCTCCGTTGCATTACCGAAAATCGAGGCAATTAACGCGCTATAATCGCCGGCGAAAACCAAAAACATGCTCACAAATATTACCAAACGCACCGTACTGGTGTCCATGTCGATTTTTTTTTTAGTAAGGCGCTAGACTAGAGATAATCCGTTAATTTGTCGTCAATTCCCTGACAATTTTCATCAGACACAAGCCTGATGAAATGATGATTATAAATCCACAGAGGTAGAAAATTGCGTCTGAAAAAATATGAAATATCAAGCGGATTTGATTAATTAAGAGATAAATTTGAATGTAACGTATAGATTAAAACAGTTTTGATTGCGTTTTATATTCTACATTAAAATATTTTCTACATAATGTATAAAAATGTATAAAATGAAAGCGGCATGATTATCGAAATCCAGTTGATTATTTCGGATTATTCCAGTTGCTTGTTCGTTGCACGTATCATCAGAAAGCATGATACCCATCACAGATGTGAGATTATATATCTAATGATGTAAACGTACAAATGATTCGCGGCGATGACTCCGCCGCTTTCAACGATCACGTATTATTACGTAAACGTACAGCCGATCATGCTCCGCGGTCCGGGAGCGGTAAGTTCACCTTAACCTGAATTCTCAAAGGTACGCAATTGCTTATACGCGCGATCGTCCAAACAAATACCTGTCCCTGGACCTGCAATCGATGCAATTGGCCAGACGGTCGACGCTGTGAACCGGTCACAGCTCCCTCTCTCTCTCTTTCTCTCCCTCTTTCTTTCACTCTCTTAAAGGAGAGGAGAAGACTCTCACTTTCTGTTAACTTCCACTTTCTTCAAGATCCGCTGTAGCAATAAAGCTAAATCCTCTTACGATGTTCGTCTTACTTTCATCCAAAGCGACAAAGCTCGTTCTCGAGAGCCGCGGTCGCTTCGAGCGCGACGTCGACAACTCCTTTGTATCGTCGAATGCACTTCTAGCGCACGGGAGTCGCGGAAACGACCGGCGAAATCGTAACGGGAATTCTCCGTCTACTCCCTTGTCCTAGGCAACACGACGCAAACGATGCGAGACCTCTCTCAGCGAGCTGTAACACCGTCATCGAGCGGGAGTGGCGCCAGAATTTACTTTCGAAGTGGCTCGCATTTGCAGATGACGTCGCCGATTATAATCCGCGCGCACGGCAAAGTATTCCCATACCCCTACGAACGCGAACGATGCGATTTGCCCATTAAATCGCGCGCCGACGTGTATGAAATTTCGGAAAGCAATTAACTCAGAAGCGAACGATCAATCCCCGAACGTCGACGTCGAAAATCACGCGCGCGTTTCAACTCGCTCGCTAAATCAAATCACGCGTAAATCGAAATCCGTGGATCGTAACTCAGTATCGCGCGCCGCTCCTGCGATTGTATACGCGTGGCTCCAACAAATTTCTCTGTCTCTCCATTACGCACAATCGAAGGTACACTGTGAAAAATATCCGGATGAAATGCTGAACGTCAAATCACTGTGTCACCAAGAGATGTCTGTTGCGAGACGCAAACAAGTTCACAATAAAACCGTAAATAACGGGAGAACGTCCTGAACGAAACATAGAATTTGCCACTACGTTTTGTTACCGATAAGATCACCAAACGCGCACTTTGAAGTGAGTTTGCCGTCTCTAACGAGGAGAGAAATGCGAGCAGCGCTACCACAGTCTGTCGAAGTCGCGGAATGACTGTGAATGACTCGAAACTACGGCGGCGAACCTAACAAGTCGTCAGTGAAAGTTGGCCGATCGCTTGTAAGTCCATGAGTTTCGATGGCACGCAGTTCTGCGGCTCGAACGAAGCGGATCGCATGGGAAAACGTGCTGTTTTTAGTATTGGCAGTAGTTATGTTCGCAGGAAATGTATCGCTCTACATATTGTTCTTAAATATCGAAAAAATTGCTACAAGTACCAAGAAAAGAAGCATCTTATGTTGTGTGAATGAGAGAATAATTTCAAGGAAACGAGTTAAAATTACTTACAGATATTTGAACAAAAAAATCTTATTAATATTATTTTCATAAAAAATAAATCCAGAATAGAAAAATAAATACCAAATGTACATTAATTTTAATCAGTAAAAGTTAAATTTTATTCATTTTTTCGAGCGGAAAATAATTATTTTCTCTTCATTAAATTTCCGATTAATGCATAGTGGTGTCTCGTGATATCCGTGCTATTTCAAGAATGATACCATGTGAAGACACTTGGGAAAATAAATTAAGTCAATTGAACCGTGACAACCGGAGCAGAAAAATAACAAGTATGTAATTCACAGGTGAAGCGGATTATTACATAGAAAGATTGACGTATGTGGCAACAAGAGCTTTCCAATTGCCAATTGCACGTTGATTTTACATGTGTTGAATAATTGAATACTTTCATCTTTGAAAAAAATATATGACCTGATAAACTTAATAGTAGCTTGGTGAATAAACAAAATTAAGAACTATTCGGTATCTGTTCTGACAATTTTTTATCTAAACATTTTGTAATTCTTCAAATTTTGAAATAATATTTTTACAAAAATAATATAAATTACAATCTTGATTTTTTAAATTTAAATACAGAAATATCTAGAAAGAAAATCATATTATCGGTATTCTAAAAAATATAAGCACATTTGCAGAATGAAAATTAAATTGATAGATTATTATTCTTTTCATATAAAAAAATAAAATGATTATTATGAATAGTCTTAATATAATAAAATTGAGCAAAGATAAGTTTTATACCAATATTAACAATTTATTCGCACTACAATAATTGAATAAAAACAAGAGAAGCTAAAATTAAAATTAATATACCTTTTTTGATAAACGAATATTTTATAAAATAATAAACACGATTGAGTCATCGCTATTAAAATGTATAATTGCTATTTTTGAAACATTTTTCCGTGAAACCGTACATTACAATACTTGTTTGTTTATTGAATGCCTCGCTGTAATGTTTGCATAAATATTCATTTTGATCAAGGTTTATGAAAAACGTTATTTTTATATCAGATCGTGTATTTTAATGTGAATGCTAATGCAGCCCATATATTACAGTTAATATCAATTTAGGAGCGTAAATTATGTATAAGAGATAGTAATAAAAAACATTCAAGTAAACAAGAAAAAAATAAAAAATTTTATTTTTGCTTTTGCTTTATAATTTCAGAAGAATGTTATCTCATATGCACATACTTTTATCTCTGTTGCGTATAATATATAAATAACTGCAGCTGTGATGAAAAAACGACTATAAGATTATTATTCAATACTAATATTTATTTATTCAATAAATGTCCGTAAGAAACTAAAATATTAATATAACATCTGTTACAATAGCAGTAAATCTTTTGAAGCTCAGAAAGGAAATTAAAATACAAGAGAAAAAGAAAGAAGAGTGACAAAGAAAATAAGATTGCATATTTATTGTATGTTTATTACAATCTCATTTACACAATTTCTTAGTCATAGTAATATATAATATTCAAGAATAAATATTACAAAAATAAATATTAAAATTAAATTAAAATTAATATAACTTGTAATACAATTTCATTAATGACGTTTTAAAAACATTGCCAAGGTAAAAATAATTGCCAAGGAAAATTATAGACTCTATCTTTGAATCATTAAAATTATTCGAATGTTCGATTTTTACGAATGTCCACGGAGAAAAATGGTAGCCAGTCCGAATAATGATTTGGTGAAAGGTGTGACATTCCTTAAGGAATTCATATAAATCTTACGCATATTACAATAGGAAGATCGTTGCGTGCGCATCTTTGTAGACCACTTAGAATGTCTTTTTCGGTCACCATCATGATAATTGTATCGTGAAAGAATTTTATTAGCTTTAGCTATAAAAAATAGAAATTATGAAATTAACTTGATTTAATTACATATTACTCTACTTTTATAATTTGTATACATAAAATGTTTAAATAGTTCATAGATATTTGAAGATATTTGAATATTATTATTATAGCGTAATTAACGTCTTACGATATTTGTTAATAGATTCGGAGGAAGCTTCTGCAGAGGCGCTGTTACTTGAATCCGATTTTTGGCGATGGAGTTGCAGATGCAGCTGCAGACAATGTTCTCCGCTGCCCAGGCGGTCTACTGACAAAGATTCCGTACTTCCGAGGCGGAGGTTCCGGTGGTACAGACGGCGGAAATGACGGTTCGAGAATCTTAAAATCATATTTCATAATATTTCGAGCAAGATACAATCAGTTCTTGCTATTAACATCCATGTAAAAATATATGTTTATGATATCTTAGTAGTAGATCAATATATTGATTATGATATCAAATCGTTAAATTCGTAAAATTTAATTTAATTTAATTTTCGCGAATGAATTCTGACAAAAACACAAACGAATATTTTTATATGGATCTAGAGAAATTTATTGAAGGAATTAATTCATAATTGATTTCGCTCGTTAATCCGTAATATTATTTATTAATTTATAACGAAAGAGATTTAAAATATTTTATTCAATGTCCCTTCTTTTTGAATGAAATGAGATTTAATTCACCTTGAATTTCTCGAACGGGTTCGTGACGCCCTCGAATTCTTTTGAATCATCCCCGATAGCCGACCTAAGTAATTTGTCTGGGTATTTGTACTAAAAACCATCTACGATTTAATAAACAATTACTGAAGCTGGTAAAAAGATTAACTACAGAATAGACGTCAAGAGACGACCATTACTTTTTCAATAACATTTTCCAATCCGGTGATTTTATTAGATGTCGTTATTAATTCTGTGCTAAGTCTGTGCATCTGAATGATAAATTCGAGAGTTACAATTAAAAATTAAAAATTTCGTTTATGCGTAGACAATTCGCATGATTCTTAAACTTACTTCGTCTTCCAAGTGCTTCGTAGTCACTTTTTGCGCATCTGTCTGTAAATATCCCTTTAATTACATATACATAGATAATATATAAGTAAAAGGTAACAAATTATTCATACATTGCTAACCATTTTTACAATTGCTTCCTCGAATTCTGCCTTCTTGTTTCTTAACAAAATCAATCTGTCTAATTTCTAAAAAGAGTTCTTGATAAAAAGTGCATAAATGTGACAGTACTGATTACATGGCTATATGAAAGAAAGATTGATCTTGAATGAGTATATAAATGTTATAAACAAAACTAAACTGACCATCTTATTCTCTGCAACTGTTGTCGACATTTCCCGATTTGACTTTTCAATTCGTTTTATTATCTTGAAAATGATCATATAGAAAAATATATTGAAATTAATTTAAGATTTAAAGAATCAGTTTGGTTTTTAATTATTTATGTCTGTATGCGGACTACTTACGTTATTAGCATACCACAATGCCACATAGAACAAAATGTACATCAAAATGCAGACGTAAAAGTTGTCCAAAACGTACGCTCGTATAAATGACTACGAAAATTAACAGCAATAGAAAAAAATGTCAAGAGCAATCATAGCAAAATCATTTGGCTTTAACGCAGATTCGAGGGGGTTACCTGACGGTCGTAAATGTCAACAAGTTTCAAAATCGGATGAGATCTCGATAGTTGGGAGAAATAGCACGGTCTTTGTGAGAACATCCTCGAGAGCGCAATCCATTAGCAAAGTAAAGAGTTACGAAAATCAGAGAAACTCGAGCATACCAACAAACGTGGAAATCGAACAACGTATTTCTGTGATAAGACGTAGAACGAGAATTTCCAGACGATTTGACAGCATCGTGTGAATGTGTCTTATTTACATCCGCCATTCGAATTACTTGCGAATAACAGAATGTCGCGAAAAGCCGTGCCGAACTTCGTGGAACAAATTTTCGATTTTTGTCGAAAGCTCTGTTAACGAACACAGGCATTCGATGAAAACTTTTTCGTGTAAATTTTCAATTTATTAAAAAATTATGCTATTAAAGTGTCCATTCTAAAACGTTGCCAGTTTAAATGGTTGGTTTACAATTTTGCGTTTAAGATTCTTCAAATTGCGATATTTTATGCATTGGTATCGTAGCTTCTGAAAAGCTTCCTTATCAGGGTATTATCTCCCCCGCATAGACTCGTATAATAACACCTCGCGGGATCGCGATAATGTAATCTCCTTCATATAAACATAATTAAGGCGCGAAAGCGTGTGTTGAAGCAGGTGACTTCATGCAGCTATGGCCGCGTTTATCGATTGCAGAGATTGCGACACGAGTGGTACGAATAATTCCCGCGATAAGAGAGAGCGTAATTTCGATAAATGATAGGAAGCGCGACAGCGCAGAGAACGCATAAAGTCATAATTATTCTTATCATTGCCATAATCCGCTATTATTGTCCCTAATGCTTATCGCACTTAAATACGTACAACAACTTGAAATGCAATCTGTAATTTTTTTCACTTTTATACAACGCAACTCATACACTACATTTATGGAGGGGGAGGGGGGGGATTTAATTATTATGCGAGCAGTTTCGCTCTAAATGAGCTTTATAATTTTATGAACCAAAATTTCAAATGTCAGCACCACTATGTCGTCGTCATTAAAACGTGCTATTCCGCGGCTTCAACTCGACGAGGGACTAGGAGATAATAGCAGAGGTATTAAATCCAACTTTACGCTATGCAGGCACTTTCGTCACGGGGTTGGTACCGACAACTAAAATGTACATTTAACGGAAACTTAAACAAAGCCGCGAGTAACTATGTGGTAACTATCGAAAAGCGGCAGGAATCAAAGTCGAGGGGAAAAAAATCTAAACTGTTAAACAAACACTCGTTGAAAGTCGCCGTTCGTCGCGTTCGAGTGCTCCATCCTCTATCCGGCCCTCCGTTCAAAGCAAATTATGAACTAATCCACGAGGGATCGTTTGCTTTTTGCGTCAAGCACCGAGTCGGCTCCATCGACATCCTTCGATTAAATACACAAGGATTATCACATGAAAGGCATACAGGCCGCTCGGCATGCAGCGACAAACCGCACACACGCGCGTCAGCGTGACGTAGGCCCGAATATGTACACAGCCGGTGATATGCTCGAGCATCGGCAGGCTCTAGCTGGGGCGAGACTGGGCCACTTGTCGTTTCCCATGATGCCTGGCGGGCAGGGTTGACTAACTAAATACCGAAGTTAGACGGGTCCCGAGGCCAGGGTTAAACGGAGCTTAAAAAGCCCCGAGCGGACGCGGGGTGATATCAACACTCGGTACGACGCGCGAGAGATGCCGAATCAACTGCGAAAACACTTGAGATCACTTAGAGGAATCTCCATGATGCGTTTGCACCCCGTCGCAATGCGCGACGTCCGCAGCCTCGCTCTCCGCCAATCCATCACCCTCCCGGGGATGTTTATGTAAAACAGTAGCCGATAAACGCGACGACCCTCGAGGTAGAAGCGCGATGGAACCACTTGACGCGTCAAAAACGTCAGTTACACATCGGGGGCGGTGCTGCCGCACAAGGTACAGCTGGATGGTAGCTTCGGGAGTGCTTTTGTTGGGATTGAGAAGCGATCTGAGATCCAGAGTAGAAATTGAGAATGTCCGCCGCGAAAGGGTCGTTGTTATTTTGCGAGGGGGAAATCAGTTTATTTGGAAATTTAAATAAACCCAACACTGGAATTTGTAACATTTGATCTCAGAATGTTAAATAATTATTTCCAAGACGACTCTAATATGCGTTAATATGAATAATAAATCTACATTTATTATTCACGCGGTATTCTTTTTAATTCATATGATACTTATTTTCTCTTCTAAACTCATTCTATGAATATAGTCAAAGTGAAGCTCAGTTTCAACGATTCGCACACAAGGATATTCATTTATCTTCTCTACCCAAATCAACCTAAACTTCACCGCGCTGAACTCTACGCGAAGGACGAATGACCACAATCGCCCTTCACGACCGAATTATCGGGCTATCGGCGTAAGCGCTAAAGATAAAGGTAAACGAGGCACGGAGAAGGAAAATTGATCGGCCAACTAGAGTAGGATATCGCCGAAGGATCGTGGATCCTGGCAGGAGTAGTTCACCCTCTTGTGTGCGGCGGAGACACGCCGTTTCGGGGCGACAGGATCGGGACATAATCGATTTGCCGTGAGCTCATCCGTAATTCGTTCCCTGCAGTCAACGCGACGAGAAAGTCTCGGCAGCAAAGGCGCCACCCGAGCGAGAAATTACTCATCGTTCTGATTGAGGTTAATTAATTAGATAATTAAGTCCGCCCCCGTCCGCGATCGGCGCCGAGGGGACGGAACGCGGCAGAGTACATGGGAGCAAGCGGCGAGCGCGAGCGAGGAACGTCTCGCTTCTGTCCCTCAGGAGAAGGTCGACGCCGATCCTCGTTATAAAAATGCTTCCTCATTATTGCCAGAACCGGTCTTTTCTTATCTTATTAACCAGCTTTCCTTGAATGCTCCACGTATACTGCGGATAAAATTACTAATTCTTGTTTCACATAAAAAAAAATGCCGCCACAGTGTCGCGGTCAGTTAAATGTTTCTTGATCGATATAGGAATTATTAAAAGCAAGCGATCGTGACAGTTTAGTAAAACGCTGAAGATAAAAGGCAAAACTGAAATATGAAAACTGAGCGACAAAATGAGATTGGTCGCGTTTGTAAAAATGTATTACATGTATCGTACAAAGTCTACGAAAATTTTATTACAAAAACGTGATAAAAATTTCAGAGTAATTCCACATAAAACGAGCACTTTTTTAAACTTAACTCCGAGTCGCATCCATCCGTAATTTTCTGTTCTTTCGCTCACCGCAGTAAAACCGCTGGCGAAGTAAGCCAGCTTACATTCCATCGTACACAGGACATCAGAGTCGAGGATTGGGGGAAGAGTTTAAAACGAATCTCTGAAAACCCCACGCGTTCGATAAATTTTCATGTCACCTTTATCTGACGGTATTTCACAAGCAACGCTATCCAGGGGGGTTGGCTCGGCCGCGTATGAAAGAACTCTTTACACGTGACACTTAACGAGAATCTCATAATCTTGCGGGGATGCGGCATTCTCTCTCTCTCTCTCTCTTTCTCCCTTTCTCCCTTCCTCGTCTCTGACACCCTGAAAATCCCTTTGAAGATCTACCCATTGACGCTCGCGGTTTAATATTCCGTCACGGATATTAATGCTCTCCTAGCAACGACTCCTCGTAAATCAGCAAAGCCCCCATGCTGATGCACTTTTCGCTACCATTTCTCAACATCTCCCACCCGACCTCGCCGCGTTTTCAGTTCTGCTTTCACCGATACCGCAACCTTCCTCGCCTCATTCGTGAAATTCGCGCAAGGACAGTCGCGTTGATTGAGGATAATGCGAGACACCAATTACTCGTACGAATGAAGAATTCATTAGTGAAAAAGAGAAAACGTAGTGACGACAGAGCATCTCTTGAGTTGTAATCTTTTATGACGCATATTGAAATGCATATTCTGTTACCAAGCATTTACGTCATTGTGCTTTGATATTGTTCCATATGTGTGAGATAACATGCAACGTATATTTTGATTTCATTCTAACAGATTCGTAAAATATTATATTGATAGAGAAAAGAGATTTGAATCAGGAAATAAATGTAATATGCTATTTGAATTTAATAAAATATTATCGTTATTAAGAAATCAAAGCTATCGTTAAAAAATGTATTTCAATAATGATAATTTATAATAAATCTTTGCAGATATAATTCAAATAAAAAATATATAATTACAATTTCGAATTTGCTAATTAAATAAATGTAATTCTATAGAAAAAAGTTTAGCAAAATAATAAAGCACGATAAAATGCAATGTTTTTATATGGAGTCACTTAAAGGCATTCTATCTTCATTATCAATGTACATTTACAATATATATGGTTTCTAGAGTTACCTTTAAATACCTTTAATATTTAGATTTTAAAGTCTTACGTTTATCCATTTTCGAAAGTATATTACCATTCAAATTTATCACGGTTCGTGCATCGAAAAATATTCTGCCTTACCTTTCTTCGATTTTATGCGTCTCATGAAGAGAGAAGGATGTTCCCTTCGAGTCCTGTCGTTCCACCAAGCGTGAAATAAGTGTACACACGGAGTCTTCCCGCGCCGGTGCGAAGGGGCGCGAGGCTTTCCACGGCGGTCGCGACGATAAAGCGAATTTGCACAAGGGTAAGAGAAACCGAGGGAAGTATCTTGCGTTCACGGAAACACGATTCCCATGTTCTTTCCTTCAATCGAACGAAGGATTTAAAAAAGAAAAAGAATCCCTTACGCACGAGTCGTTATAAAACCATAAAGATATAATCGTAGACCGGGTAATGCGGGGTCCTGCTACTCCCTAGAGAATTATTGCACGCAGGATTCGCTGAGCAAACATGACGAGAAAGTTGGTTACAAGATAGAATAAAAGATAAATAAATCAAGCATCTTACTTCTTCACGTTGGTTAAAGAAAGTAAATCAAATCTCCTGATTTTTAATAAAAAAGCCATCATTTTATTGTAAAAATTCATTTATTTTAAATTAGTTTATATAATATTATAACATTCTAACACATTCTATCGCATTTCAAATTAATTATTTTATTAGCATAATCTAAGTAATCAAAACTAAAATTATATGTTGTTAAAGTAAAAAAATTCAATTAGGTTTTTGATAAAACAAAAACATAATTTAATGCAATTAATGTATTATGTGTTTATATATATATATAATATATTATATACAATTATAATATATCAATAATATATTAATATACAATAAATATTAAGAATTAACTGAGATCGTAGTATGACTTTATTATATCGCATTGGCAAGAATTGGAACTCCGGAAACTAAAAAAAAGTGGATGCGCAAGATTTGAAAGACGCATATTATACGGTCGTTCTGAATCATCCCCGAAATCGAATCTAAAAGTGATTTCACAATGACACTTGCTCGCTCAGCTGTCATCCTGCACGACGTTGCCGCACCTACCGTAGATCCACTGTGCGTAACAACACGCTGCGCTTATAGTACCCCCGATTATCCCGCACGCAAGTGTCACGGGTATCCTGTCAGTCAAGGATCAGCGAACCGTAAGGAGGAGTATTGTACGGAAAGTATAACAGAAATGGAATCTCGGGGGGTGTTGCCGAATTCCGGCCCGCGCGCGCGTGAGCGGAGAGGGTAGCTCGATCGTCGCTGTGTACACGCGCGGATCGTGTAGGGTCGCCCTGATTGGACGTCACTCGAGAACATGTCAAATCGAAGAATATGCTGTGACTTGAAATTAATTTGAGTGGTTTCCGCAAGACCATCGGCCAAAGGACCGAACGCGTGCGTTCCTGATTAATTGTTTTCGTCCGGTCACGAACTAGGAAACCCTCGTGAAGGATTGGACCACTCCTAGTAGTGTCTAAGGGACATGAATCCCAGCTGCAGCAAAATGGTGATCTGCAAATATGAATAAGATGATTTTGCTATATTTGAAACAGTTTTTTATATCAATTATTTTTTTCTAATTCACTTCCTTTATACGTATACATATATTCAATCTTAAACATTACATTTTAAGCATGTACGATTCAATAATCGATAGCATTTTCGAGGAAAAAAGATAGGCCATAATCTATTTCTAATTCTAATCCGAATAAAAACTTCAGCAGAATCTTTATTTTGCATTACACTTACGATACGTTTACAAATGATAAAAAGATACGTAATAATCAGTCAATGATAAAAAAGATACATTGTAAATAAAAGGTTCCATGGTGTAATGGTCAGCACTCTGGACTTTGAATCCAGCGATCCGAGTTCAAATCTCGGTGGAACCTTAATTTTTTCATAAAATTATTATTGCAAAAATGCTAAAAAATTATAATTTCATAATATGCAAATAAGTAATAAGCAAAGGTTCCATGGTGTAATGGTCAGCACTCTGGACTTTGAATCCAGCGATCCGAGTTCAAATCTCGGTGGAACCTTAATTTTTGCATAATATTATTATTGCAAAAATTATAACTTCATAATATGCAAATA
>VBVR01003526.1:2990-17331 GCA_011638315.1 Tetramorium parvispinum
ACCTTCACGTAACCTTCAAGTAACTATTTAAAGTCAAATTAATGACATCATCTTATGTCCCCCTTGAAACCATACAACTTTTGTCTGAAACATTTTTGTATATGGGGCTTAGTTTTTAAGATATTTTGCTGTCCAAGTTAAAATGGGACACCCTGTATATGAACGGAACAAATTTTATTGAAGTACCTAAAAATTTAGCTTGACAAATCTATATATCTTTGAAAATAATTTTGTTGGATTATCAAAATAATTACAGTAAGATACACTAAAGTATGATGAATGCTGTAAAAAATTTTGATGTTCTAGCAACTGTTTGAATTCCATGCATTATTATTTTGATAGCCTGACAAAATCATTTTTAGATCTGTATGAATTTTGAAATACTTTAACAAAATTGTCTTTTCCGTGCGATAATTATTTTTTTCCTTTTTGTAAGTAATAAATTAATATTTTTCTTTTACTTTATAGCAAACAATTATAAATAAATATCTTATGTAGTGTTCTATTTCATAATTCATCGTTTTGACGTTATATTATTAAAATTATTATTGAGAATTGTTATAGTGCGCACGATATAATTATAATAACGATTATTAAATGCTTTTTATTTTAACTATGATATTATTTCGCAAATTAAAATTTCTCATTTTTCAGTGAGAATCAAGTTTAACAGCAATTATGTCGGCAATGCCGATTGTATTTTTATTCATCTCAATCGCGGTTTTTCTAAATACCGTTTCCGTTTATTCTGATGATCGTCTTAGTGAATTAAAATGTAATATCAATGCACAGTATCCATTATATTCTTGCTGCGTGAAAGGTACGTCTCTCTCTCTCTCTTTTCTCGCGTTTAAATTTTAAATTTTAAACAAGGGAATGCATTAAAAAATGGTTTTTTCTTCATTAATATATTATGTGCGAGATTGTTTAAAACATTACACTAACGAATTGAGAGTTCAAAAATATATTAAATATATAGGTATTTCTGATTAAGAAATTGGCGTCGAATTCTTAATAGATGCGTTGAATGATACTGATGTTCTTTTAGGAATCGGCATTGGCGCACAAATGCCGATTTGTAAGCCGTATAGACAGATAAATGAATATTGCTGGAATGGTCTTCTTACTATGATGGTAGGCATGTATTATTCGAACGGAACATCATTGCCAATTAAAGAGTTCTATAACATCATGTGTCCTTGCGCCCACGGATTATTCTGCGAAATGAAAAAATGTTTGTTTGGCAGGTGTCAACCAAAAAAAAATTGATGCAAATAATAGAACACGTAGAGAGTCAGATTTTTGGAGAATCATTGGAAAAATCAAATAACATTGAGAAAATATTTTTGATTACACGCTAGTTTCATGATCGCTATAGTTGGAAATCGTTTACAAGAAATTAAAGTATTATCTATTCTTGTTAACTATTATATATTTTCATCTATATTATTACACATATATTTCTACTATTTTTTAATTATTACTTACACCAGAAATGCCAATTATTTATTGTAATATTTTGAGGTAAATTGAGTTCCCAGTGAAAAATGATTGGTCAAATCGATATCGATTCGATGTCTTTTGCGTCGAAAAGACATCAATTCGACATTGATTCGATATCTTTTCGATCATTATTTCTCACTGTGGAACGGACTCTATGCATAATTAATATTTACTTATATGGTGAAAAAAATCAAATTTTGCAAACGATATTTTTAAAAATAGTATTATATTTATGACAATTATTTTTTTATTTGGCTCATTCTGTAAATCGTTTTATTCTGTAAAATTATTGTATATTTTGTAATGTATTAATTAATAAATATCTATTATACATTATTATACAATATGTTTAATAATAGTTATATATAATTTTTATGTTTTTCTAAATGAGAGAAGAATAATACTTAAATAACGTTTTTTCATTTAATTTTACCTTGTTTCGTTTGTATTTCCATATTTCAATGCGTGTGTGGCTATCGAGCCAACGGACAGGCTGATAAGTCAGGCTGCTGCTATGACCCAGCGAATGAATGCATACTGTACCCTACGCTACCGCAGAAAACGGCAATACCTAATATCGATTTGTAGCCAAAAAGGACGCTTCGCTGCACATTTTCCGCGTTGAGGTAAAAAGTTTTTAGAGAACAGAACTCTGTTATGACACGAGGCGAGGTCGCGACTCGTAGGAGGAACCAGTATACAAACTCACATTCTCCAAACTTGCATTCGAATTTTTGCCATTGTTCTCAACGTTCTGAATGTAAGAATCTTTCATATTACAAGCAATGTGGATGTGGAGGACTTCAGTTGTCACGGCGTCGGATCGTATATTTCCCGGTTTGACATATCACGATCGGAAAAAAGAATTTTATGACACAGGTATGTATTTTACGTTCATTGTTGACATCAACCGTTTGTTGCCATGAGAAACAGTAATAACACATATTTACGCGATCCTAATTGTATTTATTATTAGACTGCCGTCATTTATTTTAGTATCGTCAATCAATTAACGATTAATATATTAATGAGGTATTTTTGAAACACTATAAGATTAGAAACAATAATATTAAAATTAACAGAGAAATGCTGATTTTAAGTAAAGCTTTGTAAACTTGAGCAAAATAAGGATGTTAATTTATGATATATCTAATATATTCTTAATTGTTTGTAAAAACATTAAATTTAGTCTTCTTCAGCAATATAATAATAAAATTAATCAATGAATTTCTGTGATCATAAAGCTAATTATTAAGTTTCAACAGTAGCGAGATACGTAACTTAAAATTTAAAACTCGATTAAACTTGTAATGAAATTTCTGACTTCATTGGGTTAATTTAATTTTTTTAATATGTAGAGAAAATTTTTTATGGCTTATTATACTTTCTACAGGAAACCAGATACAATCCAACTTGCCACTCCAAATGGCATTATATTTTAATGTATGGGTATACCCCCTATGGTTCTTTGTGATGCTTGTCAATTTAGATGCAAAAGTAAATATACAAAAAATATATTAAAGTTTTTAAGAAATCTAGAGGTAGAATAGAGAACAGATAGATATTTCTTATTTTACAGTACTATTACTTGACAGACGTATACAAATTTATAACTGTAGCTGTATTTATTGTTATATCAATATTGGAAGGTGTACGACTGTACTTGGGGTATCTTGGGAACTTAGCAGAGAAGGTAATTTATTTAACAAGATAAATTGGTGTGTTAGGATTGAAGGATTTCCTTAATTTTACACAGATTCCAGAATTGGCGAGCTTCTGGCTGATATCTACTCTCATACATTTTCCTTTAGAGATGTTTCTTCTTTTCGACAGCAAAACTAGACCTCATCTTAGCGAAACGATTACCAATAGTATTATGGCGTCTTTGCTCGTTATAGAAATTATAACAGCTACTGTAGCTTTAAAGAAATCGGCAGACCATCATGCTAAAAGGTTTTATATGGCACAGTTATATGAGATTGACGATAATGGACATTAGATCTGTATTTACTTTATTACTTTTGAAATTTGACAATATTATTGCACCGACAACATTATTGCATAATTAATATGCTAAAAGACTTTATATGCTTTAACATGAATCCAAATGTTACATTTATGAATAAGAATTAATTTTTGTACTTTATTATTCTATGTATTAATAAATCTATAAAATGTAATATATATAAGAATTTATAATTTTATGTATAAGGTTTCTTCTAGCTTCGTTGTACTTTTGTATATAACTTATTTACTTATAGCTTTTCAAGTAATATTTATCTATAATAATACTATACTATAATAGTACTATAATAAGATGTAATATTGAACTCTAATGTATTCTTATGTTATACTACGGTGTTCATTTCCAGATTATGATCATTATAAAATGTTTTTAAAGCCATCACATTTTTCCTTAGATTTACTAAAGATAGCTCCATGTTACTTAAAGTAATTTTTTCTTTTCCCTCTTCTCCATCCGCCAAGGCTAGTAAGAGCTGTGAACGGGATGGCGTCATACGTGACAGGAGCTACAACAAAATCAATGCTTATGAATACAATAATAGTATAATTTTTAATAAGTTAACGTAAGCATAAAGAAAAAATGTGTAACTACATTAAACAGTTGTTGTGCCATCCAACCGTGATATGGCTCTAAAGTTTCTTTGTACGCTTCTCTCAAAAATGCGACCAAATCTTCTGTTGCTTCCTCAGATTTATGAGTCTCCACTATTCTATCGAAGAATAGTAAAATTAGATGTAAGGCCCTAAAATATGTAGTAATCATTGAATAAAGGTTTTATATATAAATATGTGTTTAAAAGAACTTACATGTTTAGAGAAATAATGACCAATGTATAAAATAGATATTGACATTTTCGATCGTCGAGCGAAATTTTATGCCGAATAATAATTTTTATGAGTTTTGTACATTTCTTATACACTGAACCATGCGCTGATTACTATTCGACTTTGAAACATACTTTCCAAAGTTAGAAACATATTTTCACATTATTTAACTGATACAAAATTTAATATTGATGAACATCTTGTAGATCTAGAAAAAAAATTATTGCAAAGGATGAGACAAAAATTATTATTGGGCATAAGAGTCTAACTGAACGTACGATAACTGAAATTGCCAACGTTTATAAATATATATTCAATACCTTCTTAACCACATCAAGGCATCGACTGCGATGAGATTCTTCTCGGTGGATTTTTCGAGCAAGATCATGTCTTGTAGAGTCGAGTTAGCGGTTTTATCCATGGAATACCTGGTTGTGAGCTTCTGTGAATTGAAGAAACAACAATTACAATTTAAGATCCATAGAGACTGTCCAGACTTATCTTTGTGGAAACTGTGCCGTTTAACTTACATCGATGTTGCCCTGCATGTCATATCGTACGGGCGCAAACAGTTTGCCAAATTTATCTGAAACACAGATTCGTTCCTGTCGCGCGTCATGTTGTACTTAAGGCGAGATCCGTGATCGTGCTAACGCGACGTCTGTTTTCGCGGTACTTCGGTGAAATTTGAGGTTAAAGTCGAGAATGGATACGCACCGACTGTCCGCACGACGTCACGAGCGGCCTGCAGAAACTGCTCCGTGTTTATCTTATCGTCGATTATCTCAGGAAATTGTACCCTCTCGTCGGATCCTGTTATCGCACAGGCATTTTCTTGAACGGTCGGGCCGGAGGATGACATTGTTCTACTTCAAATGTATGCGCACACTTTGAAATAACAAAATACGCCGTTATGTTGTCATCTTCAGTTTTATATACAGTTTTTCCAGAATGGCTATAGCTATGACGTGCTTGAGGAAAAAAAACTATCGGTTGACTATCGCTGTTACTATCGCTCCGTTTAATATTCCGTTCATTAATGATATTTGCGATAAGAATTTTCTGTATGTACCTACGTTACATTTTTGCAACACAAATTTAGATAGCTTATATGTATAATAGCAGGATATAAGTAAAAAAATATACTTTTTATTTTATATGTTTTTAAAATGATACTTCTAAATAATTCCTTTAAAGCTTTGAAAAATATTTGACTAATTTCATGAATCATATTTTGCAGATAAAATTATTATATGATCTCAAACTACATTAGAAATCTTAATTTCTCTGTTTTCCTTGTTTATTAATTTTTTTCGTAAATTATATAATATATATATACTTAATATAAATAGTAGTAATCGCATCCAGTACTATGCATATATTGACTGTGTAAGCTTAACGTGAAGGAGAAATGGATAGAAAATCATGTTTCTAGCTAATGTTGTATTCTTAATTTGATACATAGATTATTCTTGCCAGTTTACCAGAATTGGTGATACAATATTGTCTCTGTAATTTTTGGTTCACTAGCCTAATTTATTAAAATAGTTTAGGATATAATACTATACATATATAAGCACACACACATACACACACGCATACACATGTGTCACGCAGCACAATCGTACCGTTCATTTTTCATGTTGAAAAGTGCCAACGGCAAGCTGATATACGCTCAGCTTTTACTGTAATTCTCAGAATTTGATTTTGATCGAAGTGTGTTTTCTTCCCATTTATTAAAAATATATTAAAAAATGTACGTACAATAATTTTATTTCAATTTATTATGACGCTTGAGATGACGCATGACTCTGTGCTGGTGTACGTACACTTTTACGTGCAAATTACGTCATGCCTTCATTCTAGACGAAATCGTATATATATTTTCAGAAGCAGAGGATACATAATGGCAGTACAATACTTTGATTAATAATTCTAAACGAAAACTACGATATCGCCGTGAGATATGGACGATTAATTTTATGTTCTTACATTAAATAAAAACTAAAGATATATTTTGATATTATTTTACATTCATAGAATAAAAAAAAATTATAACTCATCATGAAAATTAAATTATAGATATCTTTATAGAGATTATTTTTTAATTTTCTCACTCAGTTGCATTATAATATATATGTATATATATATATGTCTAAAAATATCTAATTTTATCTATGTGGATTTATTAACAAATGTAATTAGCGCATAAGAGATATCAATAGAAACTTTATTTCTGTACACATGTAATTAAATTACTTAATAAATTTTTAAACGAGAGGCAAATGAGAGAAAAATATAACATCTTTGGATAATTTACAATATGTATTAAGCCAATATTGCTTACGAACTGTAACAATCTCCGCTGGACTAGAAAATAAAATTATGCGTCATTGTTTCTGCTGACCTTTAAAAGGCAGTAGGAAGAGGATGTTTGAGCACATTCCCGGTGGTGTCTTCGGCAACGAGGGTTAGAGTGGTGAGGCAGTGGGGCGGAGGTGGTGGAACTAAAGCCTCCAAAGGTGGTCGTAAGCCAGGAAATTGGCGAGAACCCACAACCATCCCTCCCGACGTCTCTCTAAGTTCTATTACTCGTACTCCGTATCGTGATCTCACCACATTCCTTGCAGAGAATAAAAATCACAGCTGTTAAAAACAGTCATGCTGAAATTTACTTGATTTTATTACTGATATATAAACAGAATAGTAAATAATTTAATAAGAAATTAGTCGTTAGAAAAGATTTGACAGTTATTTATACCGTTCTAAAACGAGAGCATAACAGAAAAGTCACCTTTTCCCATCGTACTCTATCTCGTGGTGATGCCTATGAGAAAAATTGTCCATTTCGCTGTTAAACCAACGATGATACGCGAGTAATGCTGCGCATGATGGACCCCAGAATGTCCGATCAGGTTGTGAAGGAGGTTCCGAGGCAATCAGGCTTTTAGAGAGAGATCTATTGAGCTCAGGACTAGCTGGCGCTGAGAGTCTTCCGGGCAGCTGTCTTGAAGTAGATGACGGCGCAGGTCTAGATGTTTCCGAGAGCAATCTACCTCTTCGTGGGCTTGATAGTACGGGTTCTTGCACAGTTACTGTAACACTGAGTGGTCGGCTAAGAGCGACAGTCGTGTGTTGGGGATCTCTTCTAATAGGATTACGATTGAAATCGATTCCAGCCGCGCCTACGAAAACTCTATCGACGTAATCGAATCCTCGACCCATTATTCCCTCCCGTGTGTGGCCGAGATCGAAGGTGTGACCAAGTTCGTGTAGAACAGAGCCCAACGTTGTCGCCAAGCAGCCACCGTGCGTGCCACGATAATTACTGTCGTCCATGAGCTGCTCGGTGTCGATGACAGTGGTGTCCAGGAATCTCGATAATACCTGATAAATTTAATAAAAAATTATATTTTTTAAATACTCCTTTTCATAGTATGTCATGAAATAAGAAGCAAATCTGGATCTTTGTCATATCAAATTGCGTTAATCAGTAATCAGGATTAACCAACCTGAGCCATACAGGTAGGCCAGGTGTGAAGACACGCCGAACCGAAAAGCGCTAGACCACCTCCGCCGAGGGCCGCATGGCCCTGCGTTCTCGCCAAGGTGTCCTCGTGTGTGCGAGGGCTGGGCGCGCCGCAGTACCTCGTGCACGACAGAAACGCCAGGTATTTACGATCTTTGGACGCTAAGGGACCAGTCATCAGCTCGCGCGCGATTAACTCCCACAGTTCTCTTTGCTTCATCGCTCGTGCTTGATCTACGTGAAGCATACTGTGCATCACCAGGCATTCCGGACCGTCCAGGTCTCTTTCCAGCTGGAAGGTTTTTCTCCCGTAGCCGGCCTCTTGGAGTTTTTCGGCCGTCAGGGTCTGCAGAAGCCTCGCGCCAAGTCCTATTCTCGTTGCCGCGCTCTCAGGTGATCGATCCTCCTTGCGTGGACCCTGAAAATGCATATTAAACCGTGATAGCTTCGATGCGAAGTCGCGAGAGCACAATCTCGTTTCACGAGATTGAGCAATCGAGAGGGATCAATCGGATTATCATGCCGAAATAACACAGGCGAGACTAACACAACGACATGCGACATAGCTATTCATGCAACAGAATGGCGATCGATAATTGGAGAACTGCACGCTACGTAGCTGAATTATGAGTCACGATCACTTGTATATATCTGCATTACGTTCCTTGAGTATCAATTATAGCTAATCAAAACAACGTTTCCCTGAACATGATGGAGTCTCAATAACATTGATTGAAATGTAATTATTGAAATTCTGCAATCTGTGACTTCAAGCGATCATGCAAAATGTAAAAATAATTCCTATTATATTTCAACAGATTACTACACAGTTATAATATATACTACCTGAAAATAACCATCGTGACCTGCACAGATGACATAGACCGGTGTCACTCGCAGCCTGGTGGTTCTCGGTTCGTATATGAGGACCAATCTCCTTTTATGCCCGCCCGCCTCGAGTTCTAATTTGTTCGGACCGCGCGCCAGATCCACCAGGACGCGGAATTGTCCGGCGATGATCGGCCATTCTGAGGTCACGTTCTTGTGACCCCGAACGGTAATAAAACTGCATAACGGAGGTGCGCGACCCCTTATCAGGGCCACGCTGTAAGTCAAGGTCTCGCCATCCACTAGGTTGCGTATCGTAATACCTTCCGGGTTACCGTTCGCCGTGAAGGTACGACGACGGTGGTGATTGTCCGCCAGTGTCACGTCCGCAAGTACCTTAAATATACACGCGCAGGTATCTCGTATTTGTACTTCGAAAATGGGGGGATTTCTTGCTCCAACAAGACGTCGAATAAACGCGGTGATGAGTTTGCTGTTATAATTTTTAAGAAATCTTTACCGCTTGTTATATGGCATTACAACTTCAATTTTTTGAGAAAGATTGTCAACTTACTCGCTATGCATCAATTTATGATAATTTTAAATTCGATTAAAAACTTTGAATTGTAACAAACTAAATTTAAAAAATTTAGTTCTCAGACGTGTGCTTTCAGTATATACAGAGTGTTATATACCGCATGCTACGTGCCCCTGCTATTGTTAAACAGGTAGGCAACCCGGCGTTATGATCTGTATGCTAGCGATAACACCCTGTACACAATTTGAATCACAGGAAATTGGTTAATAATGTCTCATCATTTACAAAATTTGTTACTGTTAGCAGACTGTCGATGCGGAATGAAATCCATCGTTCTAATCTTAATCCGATTAAGTTTCCTGAGAGATACAACGGTAATTACACTTTAAAGGCATCGAGGTTTTATCGATTGTAATCGATTTTTCTACCATCTAACCATAGAGGCACACAAAGGCTTATTATTAAAACTTATTATAATAAACTCTTGCGTAGGAGAAAGATTCCTATTATTGGATTATACTGGGGTACGTGTAACGAGATGAAACCGCGCACGACATTGGATTTTAACTAATGTTCATACTCTATTAATTTCAATGACACATTAATCAATATCGTAATTTTATAGCATTATGAAAAGTGGAAAGCACTATAACTGTGTGAAGGCTTTCAATGTTTCTGACAGAGATATACATTCTTACAAATCTCTCTCTTTCTCTCTGCCGCATATGCACACATATCTACCCAGAATTATAACAACTACAAGCTGGTTTTTCCAACTTGGTGGTAAGCTAAAATAGTTAAATTACACGTCTGTCTTTATTTTATCTTCAAATTTGACAAGTTCAGACCTATGACTCAACTATTAGTTTACTTACCAAGAAGTCGGAAAAACCGATTCTTAATGGACTAACTTCGACGCAGATTAATTTTTTAAAGGGCGTTACGTAACGCCCTGGAGGTCGATTGTATATTTCCGGGAAAAGTGAAAATGTGAAAAGTGAAATCGGACCCGATTGAACTTCAGTCGAACAAAGTTCACGTAAGGACGCAAGGCAAGCGGAAAGAAAAGAAGGAAAAGATCGGTTTCCGAAAGCGGAGACGAGAACCTTGGAGATTGTCAGCGCGAGGGGCCTTCCCGTCACGTGCTGCGATCAGGCGGTAAGTATCGCAACCGCACAGTAAACGCTTGAGACCGGGTCCATTCCCCGGGTCCATCCGGTCATTAAAGCGCGTCGCAATAAGTGCCCGGGGCGGATGCCGCGCGTTTTCACGTCGCGCTCTCCTCCGTCGCTCTCCGCGATTTAAACCCTGCCGACTGCTGCACTACCCCGCCACCGCCGGGGTTTTTCCCCCAGCGATTTCGGGGGCGATTTCCGTTACACGTTACTAACCAGTTGCGAGTAAAACAGATGACAGCCAGCAGACGACACGCCGCCGTCGCAGCTGCGGCACGTCTGGTCGCAGTTACGCGGTCTTCTTTGTCGCACCATACTCCGCGGATATTCCGCGAACGAGAACGCGAGATCCGAGAGGGCGAGAGAAGGAGAAAGAGAGAGCCTTTCTTGTCCTTCTCGAGGACAAAGTCTCTTGACTCTCAAAAGTCTGGACTTCTTTTCCTAGAAGGCTTACCCCGAGACCAAATACCGAGGGTCCTTCCGGCCCGCACAACAACTTCGGAGTAAACCCTCTGACCCGCTCCCCTTTTCCCCTCCGACATAACCGTTTTTTAGTAACTCGATAACAGTAACGCGACACTCGGCGAATTCGTCGCGTCGCTCTTTCGATCTTATCCGACTTACCATCTCGTTGAACGTAGGGGCGAGGTAGATGAACGATGCCCGACGACAGACCCGTGCCGCCGACGGCCGGCTCCGAACATGCGGAGGTAGAAACTGGCGCCGAGGCGGCGGTGTGTGGCGGGTTGCGGTACTATACGGCGCCGTCGCAGCGACGCATGCAGACGCCCGCACACCCGCGTCCTCGTCCGTCATGTCCTCTAGTATCTTTGTCTCTCTCTTTCCTCTTCCCTTTCTTTCCCTCTCTCTCTCTCTCTCTTTCTTTCTCTCGGGCGTACTGCCGGGTGGTCCTCCCCCAAGCGGCACTTTCGCGCCGAGCCGTCTATCCACCCCCGTCGTTGAGCATACTGCATCACCGCGACGTACATACATATGACGCGCTCTGCGACTGCAAAATGTTGACGCAGCCACGAATTAGGCTTCTCACTCGTGCCTCTCGCAAGAGATGCCCTGCCGACTCCGCGTTTCTTTTATTTATGTCGAAAACAAATAAACAAACAAGCGGGCCCTTATTCGGCAGTTTTACGATCAAATATCCGCGCATTGTTGTTTGTCGATTCTCTAATATCAATATGCGGTGTTCGCGATTTCCCCGACGCCCGCTCCGAACGATCGGATTCGCGTCAGATTCGACAGAATTCGATTTGTTTTGTTTTTCATTTAATTCGGGCGGGACTCTGCAATTTTACATGCCGTATATTTTTATTTCATATATTTTAATGTACATTTGATACATGCGTACATTGAAAAAAATATCCGGCAATTTTAATCGGAAAAAACCATTCGAACATCTTATCCGATCGATTTTGAATGGATCTGAGACTATCCGTGATATATTATACATGAAATGTAGTTTCCAATGAAATATGAACGGACAATGAGCCGCGATTTATTTATCGGTCCAAATTGATATACAATATGATCGAACATTGCATTTGACCGGAGAAAAACAATATATTTTATCCGATCAATGTGTGAATGTCCGATCTAATGTATTTTATCCGATTAAAATATATCGGAAATGTTATGCGCATCTCGATAGTTATCGGTAACGTGCACAAATCTGTATTCGTAAATCTATTATCTCGTGCCTTGTGTCTCGTGACTCGTGTCTCATGTCCCATGTCTCATGCCCCGTGTCTCGTGCCTCGTGTCTCGTGTCTCAAAATTACCGTGAACGTTTTCGAACGTGTTTCAACACGAAGAAAAATTTTTGAAGATTGCTGATGCAATCAACCGCTTTTTATTATCCTCAATTCCAGTTTTGTGTTTTCTTCTAATGTTTGCTACTGTCTACATTAAGACATCATTTATGGCCATATTGGTCTCAACGAGGGACCAGGCCAGCTTTAAGAAGGAGAAGTGTATTGTGTAATGTCGGATTTAATGTAATCGAACTTTCCGTTCAAAAAATGACAAACGGATATTTTAGATCGGATATTATCTAATCGCAACTTTCTGATCGGATATCTTTGATCGGTTTTTTTTTTCGATTAAAGTGATCGGTAATATCCATTTGTTATCTTTTGAACAGATTTTCCAATCAAATTTGGTTAGACTTTTTTTTCAGTGTATATTTCACATTTCACATATATTTTCGTATTAAAGATGTTATTTTACAAACAGGGGCCCGAACACGTACGAAAATAACACTGTGCGGACATTGATTGATGTGTACTTTTTAGATTTCAAATTGTTTACCAATCCGTAACCGCGCAGTGTTATTTACATATTCGAAAATTTTTCGTACGAGTTTGAGAAGCCCCAGAATTGTATTCTGAATTTTCACATAAATTGTAGATTTAAAATTCTAATTTACAAATTCTAAAGATCTAGCTCTGGCTTTATTTTACATTTTCTGAGTTGCAGGTAGTATTTGTAGTTTTTTTTCCCTTTCCTTTAACCTCAGAAATAATCAGAAAGACGTGCTCTGCGAGCAGAATAGCTTGTCTTTCATAGGGATTCAGGAAGGACATGCCCACGACCACGAATCCACCGGGATATATCGTGGCTTACGATTTACAGTCGCGGCAAAAGCGGTCATTTATTTTTCCTGACGGCGAGTCGCATATTGATCGCCACTTTTCGACATGAACGTATGATTGTGCTGCATATGGCACTCAAATGGTTAATGTTATATAGGTGTTCTAGCAAGAATTTCAGAATTTATGTCAGTCTTTTTAAAAATTCTACGTACATGAGTGTGTGTAATTGCATATTATAAGATTATCCTATATGAAATTTCCGCAACGTATAATTACACAAACACTTCCAATATCTTACACATTAAATATATACTTCGTTTATAAGACTCGACGCATTTGTGCACGTTATGGACATTAGTAATTAATTATTACATTTACAGAAATTTAATAGAGATTGAGGTTGTGGCTCAAGGAACGCTAGAAACTATTACGTATTACGGCGTTTTTATCTTTTTCTAGTTTCTACTTTCTAGCTTTTTTAGCTGGTATAATCATCTGCGCCTTGATAAAAGGCACTGATGAACAGGTCGTCAAATTATCAATAAAAATTTATGAAACTTTCTCACGACATTTTATTTCATTACTAAAATTTTTATTATATATTTTATGAAAGTAGTTTTTCTTGGTTATTGTTTATGTAAAATATAACTTAGATGTTTTGACGTTAGATTTTCCTCTATTCGAGTATATACTTTTATTTAAAGTAAATGAGTTATATTTACAGTTATTTAAAGGATATTAAGGGAAAAGGGAATTTAAGGGATGAAATAGCCCTATTCGCTCATTCTATACTACTACAGTTATTTAATATTTAAGTATATTTATGGAGGTTGTTAACATAACTACTTGTGAGTGATCTTAAAATTATTAAAGAACATGCAATTTATATTGAGGATTGATATGAGATTGATATATATTGACAAAATCATTCCAACATATTTAACATTACAGTTGATGAACCAACCGAAACGCGATTAATTAACTTCCCTCTTTAATCAATAAGTTCATACTGTAGCAGGCATCGTGCAACATATTTGACAGTTGATGAACCAACCGAAATGCGATTAATTAACTTCCCTCTTTAATCATTAAGTTCATGCTGTAGCAGGCATCGTGCTAAAATTTCTGACATGTTTTCAAAGTCTCCAGAGCTCTGCGCACTAATTTCATACGTTAGCGGTTCTCGTTGTTTCCAAATGGATTAATTAACGGAGTAATAAGTCTTCGGGGAGTAATAAGCGCAAGTATCATTCAACGAGCGAAATTAGAACGGGCGGGGACCAGCCCATTTGCAAGTTGTCGTCACAGCGAT
>VBVR01003527.1:0-17327 GCA_011638315.1 Tetramorium parvispinum
ATATAATAATAGATGCCTTAAATATTAAACTACAATTTCCAACGTTTATTTGCATTCCAAAAGGTACCAAATGTAAAATATAATCAAAAATAGCTTAAGTGGTACGCATTTGGCAACTCTCCCCTACAATAAATAAGTCATCTAACTTTGAAACGAATTATTTGAAAATAGTATATAAAAAACTGGAGTATGCTATGTTAATTCTGCATATTAAATCCATTTAAGCCAGTCGAGAATATCTTTGCACATTAGTCACCCTGGGGTAAATGTCTTAATTAATGTTGTTAATAACACAAACAGGACATTTTTATTTTTGAGCAGTTCAGTTTTTTGACTGATGTTTTATCGATTATTGTTTCTTTCTTATATTATAGTCCATAATTATGTATAAAATTGCGCATAACATATAAATATTAAATGTATATTGGCTGCATACACGCGAGATCTTTACTTTTGGCCGTTTGAGGTTTTTTTTTGCCAAGTGACCGACGTGTCAATATCGTATCCGCATACACGCGAAGTTTTCCATACATGTCGCCATGGCGGTACACGTACGTGCTCGTCTTTTGAATACAGCGATAACGACTACACGAAGGAAATTGAACGTCACGGCGGAGTGAAACGCCGCTAGAAAGAAAAGCCGATTGACCCGATTCGACGTCGTACTGTCGACGATTAAAAATGAAATATCGTGTGGCGATATCGTATAGAAAAATGTCCGAGGCGGAAATACGACATCGTCGGATGTCTGATTTTGTACCCCACCGTATAAAAATCACCGTTGCGAGGTAGACCGATAATTATGCACCCTGGTATTCACCACGGACACGGTGAGATATATATGCGTACATTTTTCACACTTCTTGAATCCCACCCGTATATATCTAGCTGAAAAGATCGTTTAGAAGAAAAATTGTATTTGCGATCTCTAATTTACTAGTTTAACTTTCGAGCTTATTTTAAATATTAGCTGCATGATTCTTAAATATCGTAATCTATAATAATTTTATTATAAAATATCGCTAAGATAAGAGTGTCTTCTTCAATAATTAATGATTATTAACGTTAAACGCCGCATGATAACAGCAAGTATCCAAAAAAATAAATTCTTAAAAAATAAAAATCATCAAGTCTCCCGTACCGCAGTTCATTATCTTTGTTTAAACAATGATTGTTACAAATTTACTGACCCCTCTGTAGGGACAACAGACTCCGCATACTTGCACCTCTGGAGTGCGCGTGGAAGGAAAGGAATTGCAGCTCACACACTATCGTTTATTTCGCGCCGCGCATACGGTTGGTTTGCAACGTATAAAAAAGCCCTTTAGCCTCTCTGCAGTCGAATTTGGTTTCAGTTGCAGGACCAACACGTGCACACGAGCACACGCACGCACGCGCACGCACGTAACGGTCCGTTTATGTACATACGAGGCCGGGTATCGCCATCGAATACGATGTTCGCATGCACTCTCTACCGATCCACCAGTTTCCGCTCCCTCCTACGCAACGTCGAGAGATAGAATTTCGATTTGCTGCGCACACATGTATATAACCGTGAGAAAAAGCGCACGAATTGTGCCACTGGACCAATAGTCCGTTTTCGATGGCTCGTATTCCTCTTCCCCCCGTAGCGTCCCGAGGCACCCCGCCACGAACCTTTCTCGTTTTTTTTTTCTATATACGTATCATCGCCGGACTGCCGCATTGTGCTTCGTGTCGTTACGCACCGGATCGAAATTTATCAATCATAGATAAACGCTGATAGATACAAACATTTTTCGCGAATACTCACGACCACATCGTGATTTAAAGAAGACGCATGGGTGGCGGTTGCATCGATGGAAAAGGGAAAAAGAGAGGAAAAAAAATTTTTTTTCCCGTTGCAACCAAAAATAATACCCGAGATGGCATTTAATTTAGAAAGTGGATAGTTCCGGTGTGGATTCTTTACCGAAAACGCGGATCATTCGGATATATTACATAAAACGCGTCAGCAAATAAACGCTTATTCGACGAGCCAGAGGAACGACAGAATTTCTATCATTATAAAAATTCAATTATCACGATGGTGATTGCCCTCCCGTTCTCGCGATGTGCGCTGAAAATAAATCTTTCTGTTTCGACACCATTTGGCCTCGTATTGCGCCTCGCGAATTAGCCAGATTAATTAATTCGGATTCGTTGTCGGAACGTACGTAATCCTTTTGGGAAACATAATGCGCATTGAGATTCGATGCAAAATTGTGTATCAGTGATTTGCGAATAATTGCTTCCCTCTGTGATTTTCCCTCGCGCTTTCATTTACAAGGGAAGTTTTATTTCTAATTAGTACATGTTGAAATCTTGGTCATTATCAAAATCACCAAGTACATGACATCGTTAAATGGACTGAATAGCAATTTGATGTGATATGCTATAATTTGTAAGAATTAATGTATGTATAATGCATTTGTTCTTCTATAATTATACTGTAATTACATAAAGTATATAATATGAATTAATTTGTAAAATTAAATAATTAAATTTTTAGTCAAAGGGATTATATTATTATAATTCTTTTACAATATATTTAATTTAAATAAACGTAATATTATCGTGATTAAAAAAATACTTTATTTTGCGTTTAATATAAAATATACCTCCATGTAGTTGTAATTCGTGTACATAATGTATATATATATACATACAAGAGATCTTCCACTATAAGTGTCCTTTTTATCTGTCAAACTAAAAGAAATAGACCATAACAAATATCAAATTATACGGTTCGAACTGAAATCTATTCTGAACATAGTGGCGTATAAATACGCGCGCGCGGGCATATGTGTAATTGTATATTTTTCATTTCATGCTTCTCTTTTAATTTTTAAGTGTTATTTTAGCGTTTCATATTACAAAAGAAAATAAATTGGCAAACAGTTTGTTTGTGTATTTTAATAGTGGACGCCTTTTCCCCATTTTCAATCATGCAGAACGATCGCTGTTTCGAAATGTGGCGGCGTAAATTATCACGGATTTAAAGCAATTAATTATCGCGCGTTGAATTGCGTAAACGTGTAAATTAGAGATCCGCGTACTAATTGTATGCGTGCGCGCTATTATAAAGTGGTTTACGCGTCTCTGCGATTTTTTCGTTGCTGTCACAAATGTCCATTCTTGTCCTTTTAACGACATAATATTTCATTAGAGTACTATTTGTGCCTGCGCGTAACGATATAACGGGATTTTAAAAGTAACAAGCTTATCGCAAGTTGTCGTACGTATTAAATCACGAGATTATTAATGGATTAATTTATCCCGAGATATTTATTGGATGCCTCGAAAAGACGATGGAAAGTTTCGGCACGCGCCGGGCATTTTCCGCATGTTCTGCGTAGACGAACAGCTTCGAATTTTTGCGTCTACGATTAATTTCTCCTGAAATCGATATAACAAGTGGCAATTAAGGTGTTTTATTTCGACAGAGAAACTCAATCCTATGACTTGTGTTGTTCTTTTCCTACACACTGATTTGACGGCTTTTAAAATCTCTTATACTTTTCTTTAAGATTTGGTTCATGAAGAATATTTAATTTTTATTTTGATTTTTTTACATTAAATAATAAATTAGGATAATATCTTTCACTTTTTTTACATGTCTCCGGCATGTAAAAGTAAAATGATATGCTTTTGAAAATTATATCACGTCCCTTGCATTGCTGTCGCAACGTATCCGGTTGATTGCGTCTAAATGACACATACGTGTTTTCTGGGACATTCGCGTATAATGTTTTGGAGAGATACAATTACATATCCGTGTGCGCGTCTGTATATATAGATGACTATTTTAATTAATTCCCAGGCAGTAGCGAAACATAAGTTACTTCGCGGTAACACAGAAACGCAAATCCAAGTGTTCCGCGGACGCGCGTGATATTAATACATTTCGGATAATGTTTCAATTTATTCGACGTCTACACGTTATATTTCACGATTGATTTTGCTCGCACTCTATTATTTTCGCATCCGAAAATCCGGAAAATATTAAATTATTACGCGATTATTACACGCGCGCGTAAACGAACAAGTAGAAGGAGAGAGAAATATTTTATGTAAAAATGTATCTGATTTTATGGACATGCAATTTATAATATTGTACATTATTTTTACGTATATCGCTTAAGGAAATATAAAATTTTGTAACACAAAAAATCAAGATATCGTTTGGTGTCATGTAATAAAGGAAATTCCCTAAGTTATTCAATATCAATGTACAAGTATATATCTTTAAAAAAAAAGACTTTATGATTACTTAATATTTATGTTCTCTTTGAAGATATATATATATATAATCTTTTTCTTTTCTTATTTATCTTATAATAATATAATAATTAGTCTCTTTTTTATTTGCTATGAAGTTTTTTACATTATTTCTTAGCATGCTCCAATGAACAGCGTTATTTTTTATTTTATATAAAAAATTTGTCTACAATATAATGTTATCCGATAATTTAATCTTTACATTAATTTCGAATCTGTTACGCATGTATATATGTACATATATAATCTTAATTTAAATATTTTTTTACTTACGATAGTGCATATTATTTGCTTGCACAAGATCAAATTGATTGTTACGCGTATACAGGATAAACTTCGTTTATTAAATTTTCGTAATACCTCAATCTGGGGTCATAGTTAAAACAATTTAAAACGGCTCAATGCCAGGTAAGCCGACATATGTTGTTAAATCAGATCAGATGAATATCGAGTTGAGGATGGATTAGCGCTGTTATGCATCGATTATCAGATACAGATTTTTCTGACGTGTAAAATAATCGTCAGTGGAAATACGCGGAATATATGGTCGACACGACATGGATGTTAGCTGTAGGCTATATTCTGGGAGTGGCAGGGTGCATGTTAAACCTGCTCTTCGCTTCCATTTAAAATTTCCTATATGTATATATATATATATACCTATATATTTAATGATGATTTGATAGATATATATATGTTTTTAATATTCTATATGTTTCTTAATCAAATGTAGAAATATTTAATGTTTAATTATTTTCCAAAAGATATTCTACATAATCTTATGCTTACACAAACATATAATTTAAAAGTCGTTATTAATTTTCTTCGGAAAAGGTAAAAAAAATATTTTGTACAGCAAAACCTTGAAATGTTAGTAGAGCAGATAAATATAATATAACAAAAGTATACTATATACATATCAAAAGAATTTTGAGGCAAACGAAATTGGCACTCGTATATTTTCTGGGGTGCAAAAATCATCTCGCGTAACGCATCGCACTCGATGCGAGGTGTAAAATTACATGGAATGAAAATATGAATTATGCATCACCATCACATATAGCGACGAGATGTTCGATGAGAAGTTAGATATTTCGGAAAGGATCGCGTGTAATTTGTTGTGGCGTGATATCATATAAAGATTTCTCTATTATACATTACAATACAACTATAATATGCAGGCCTGCGTACAGTTCCGCTATGACACGCTCTACAGTCTCATATTATTGGTTGAAATATATGTACATGCTATCGGCGCCTTTCTATACATATCAATACGATACGCTCGAACGAATATTCGTCTAGCGTTACGTCACCGCGCCTTTTTTTTAGGCGCGGGTCCATTATATTCGCGTGAAACCGCATCACGAAATTTTCGCGGTTTCTATCCACCATTTTCCGTATATGCAAATGAATTTGGATACGTGTGCGATGACCGCTACGAGATCGGCGGAACATTTGTGGAGGGCTCAAATAGAGGTGGTGTCGGTGCGGACCACAATTCACTAATTGTTTTTCAAATTCGCGACAATCGGCGCTCCGTGCTTGCAATCGGCAATTTGTTATCGCGTATATGCCAACAATTCTTTATTTGCTATTTCAACAGCTTAGTGTGTCACAGCCACTTTCTTCGAAGCGCGCGCGCGCGCACGCTGTATATAGAATATATTGTCTTACACCTTGACGATATATCAATCTATAAGACAAACTGATGTTCGTCTATTTTGGCCGTCACGCAATTATTCGATTGAAAGGGATATAAACAAGGAGGTCAGTGCTGACGCGAAATGTGTATCTCGTAGCCTTCCGCAGCACGTCAAATCGCCGACAAATCGGGCATAATTTCCACATGGGCCGACATGCTAATTAGAAAGGGCATTTTGCTATGCTCCTGGCGATTCTCGCGGATATTCTGCTGAACGCGGCTAAGCTAAATTATCCTTCGTCAGTTAGCTACATCCACACGTACGATCGCGCCACAATAGCTAATTTATAACATAATGCCTCGATATACGTATTAGCAATGTACCATTTTGTTTGCATTAATCTTCATTTCGGCACCATCCCTCGCGTCCCTTAATTATGTCTTACGATTCTCAAATGTGCCTATGTAAGGTCAGATTTAACATCCCCTAGGGATCTATTAGGAACGATTGCTTTCCCTTAAAAGAAATGGCATTAGAAACATGCATTAATTGATGAAAATCGACAGGGATAAATTCTTCGCTTTGTAGTTTATTATAAATTTACGCATGAATAAATGTATTCATATTTGTATGTTTGCAGCTGGCTCTGATGATTTTCTAAGCAACATTTTCATAAGTGTGTAAGCGGAAAACGTTACTGTATAAAATTCTTATAGCCTCAATGCGCTTTAAAGTATTTTAATCTTTATTCTGGAAAATATTCATCATCCACTAATAATTATACCGATTGCGAGCTCGTCGCGCTTTGAGAGAAAGGATTACATTGTGCACACAAGCGCATTTGAATCAAGCACAAATTGATGATAGATCTCTCGCACGTTCCACTCTTTTTCATGTGAGATTAATCATCTACAAAGAGCCGGCGAGTGCTTATTAAACCGGATTCGTACAAATAGAACGGATCAAAATAATAATAAAAAAAAAACGAGGATATGTGGAAATATTTGTATTTGTACAATCCGCTACGCCTTTCACGGAAAGCGATAAATCTCATCGATTCAGGCAATGATGCAGCGTTTTGAAGCAGAATGTAAATTCGTAGAAATATTTAAATCCGCTTTCTGATCAAAATTGCGTTTTGCCAGTATCGCGCCTATGATATCGTTTTCACAGCCTTCCTCCAGGCTTAACGAATATCATTTATATGGTCTTTTCCATTTTATCAGCGTCCAGCACAAATATCTCGCTTTGAGATGTGTCTAAAATGACTCTAATAACTCAACATTATGAATAATGTAACATTTTTAGTTACTGTAAAAAAGTAAAGATCATCTTAGTGATAATTATCATAAAGTTACTGATTCAATTGATGTGAATGAGTGGCTCTTCGAGCAAAACGTGTGCGTGATATTAATTAGCTGCAATGATTTATAATTAAAATTATGTTAAAAATTAATCAATTAAATTCAAATTAATTAAATTTAAATTCAGTAATAATTATTATTATGTTAGTAAGTATCAACAGCTCATATGAATTCTTGCCGTTTATATTTTGAACAAATTTCGCCGTATAAATTTCGGTGCGCGAAGAAAAATTTTTGATAAGTGAATTTAGTGGAATATGATTTTGAGAAGAATACATTATTATATTACATATGTGATCGATATATGTGCGTGCGCACGCGTTTGTGTGTGTGTGTGTGTGTGTGTGTGTGTGGGGCGCGTGTGTAATATATGTATGTATATATAACATTATATTACCGTTTCTCTTTTCGCGTTCGCGTTCTTTGCAGATGCATTATGAATCAGAAATCATGTTAGAATATTCTACACATACATATGAGTGCATTAAGGCCACACATGGTGATATAGATTTTTTTAGCATACTTCAATATCTGTAGAGCCAGTTCGATTTATCCGTTGATCGTGACGAGCACATCCTGATGATCCTGCATACGCAATTGATTCTCGCAAATGACTTTTGAGAAACTTTGTGAACTTGTTATACGTATTTTTCCATTAACCCTTATGGATGCCATCTCTCTCAAGAGACTGGGCGGAGAAGAAGGGAGGAAAGGAAGGAAAATACCTGCTATATCCTCATTAAATGCAATTCCATTTTGCGATAATCGAACTATTAACGTCGGGTTTTTGACCGTACAGATATCGTGGCGCAATTCTACAGCGAATTATCTAGTTGACTCGAGATAACGAAAGATTGACTATGATCGGGAATCTTTTTTTCTTATTCTCGAATTTCCCCGATAGAGAGTAACGAGAGGACGTAGAGAAGGGGGGAGAGAGAGAGAGAGAGAGAGAGAGAGAGAGAGAGAAGGAGGGCACGTCTACCAGTCACGAAAGGGACAAGTTCGAACTCTCAATCGCCGTTGAAAGTTGTGTGTAACCCGACGTTGGGACGAGAGCTGCACGGAGATTGGCTTTACAAGCTGTTCTAATGAGATAAGTTCGCCCATCGTGCCTTACTTTTAATATCTCTTCCACTTCCTCCACCCGTCTTTCCTGGGCGCGCAGCGCGCGGCCCTTAACGAGCGAAATATTGTCTGACGTCGCTTCCGGCAATTTTACTCGTCACCAGCCTCGGATCTTGCCTGAGCGAGAATCGATTGCCCCGATCGAGAGCGCAATGCCCTCGCGGGTCCCCTCGATACCGGCGCCCATCGCTTTTTTTCTTGCCACGTGAAATTTTTGCGATCCGACGTACCCGAGGGCGGTCAATACATTAGCGGCTTGAGTCTGCCATCAGTAACACCTGTACGGGACATTAAAGGGCCGAAGCCACGGCGACGACCTTTCCTCCTTTCTCCCTACGCTCGTCTTGAATTAATTACATTCATAGTAGATTATTCGGCGTACGTCGACTCGCGATTACGGCGGCGAAAAGTCGGGGAAAGCGATAACTTGCGCGTGTATTACATACATACATACACAAACACATATATATACATTTATGTATATTTTTATATTGAATGTTCCTTTTCCTTTCTTTAATAAGCAATATAATTTAATGAAAATGTTTTTAAGGGATTTAATCCAATAAAAATTACACCAAGAAGCAAATAGCTATTTTTTAATAGTAAAAAAATATGAGTTTTATAGTTTTTAATTAATTACGAAGCAACAAACGAAATGCAGAGGGCGCCGATTTGACAAATATCGATTGATGTTATGAATCAGTTTTGGCCAATATTTGTTTGCAAGCGTACTTTTTCTCTCTTCTACCTCTCTCTCTCTCTCTTTTTTTATGGTGTGTTAAGAGCATTTACTAGATTGGAAAACCGCTTGCGCAAAGAGAATACGTTCATATGAAACAATATACTGCGGTTTTTATCAATATTTCACGTACCGTATAAAAAAAAACATCGAAACTCGTACATTATATGCGACATATACATATATGAAAACAATTCGATAGAATATAGAAAATATAACAAATAATACATTTTATTTGCGTGCGGTATATTTGCGTAGATCTTGAAAATCTCATGTTAAACATGGAAATAACTTAAATATTGATTTCAAGATTTAAAAATTTATGTCCAAGGAAAAAAACTTTTTAGATATTTTTATAATCTTAAACTTGTATGTGTGTGTAAAAAAGTATAGTTTTAAACTAAAGTTAGAGAATAAAAGAAACGCTAAATCGTGCAATTAATATACTTTTTATTTTCTCATTTTTTTTCAAGTAGATCTCTCAATTGCTTTACTAATATAATCACGGAGTAATCGCACGTTCTGGTCGCGCGGTGTGTCAAGAAAAAAAGAGAAGTGAAGAAAAAACTCTCCAATGGCTTTAGGCAGAATAGGAAAGAGTTAACGACCTACGGAATGTCCGATAATTATCCCGCTGCCGAGGTAGCGAAGGTGAATTGTACCTGGGATATTTTGTGCAAGCTTGCACCACGTGTCGCAAAATATCAGCTTAAAAGCATGCGTTTATTTTTTGATAAATTACCCCGTTAATCGGCTCTAGTGGAGGTTGGCGGCCCCGGTGCCCCCAGGAGGGATGAAATCTGCTTCACAGCCCTCCACCGTCCCTCCATCGGCTCGGCTTCACTCCCGTCCTGCCTTACCGTTCTTCATTTATTCAGTGTCTTTTTCTATCCGTATATATATATACGTATACTATATTTCGTAAATAGAGGGGCTCATACAGGCCCGGGGATTTTTTGTTTTATACCGCGCATCGCACGCACCGTTGAGTTTCCGCGACCTGTGAAGTATTAGGGAACTAAGTTATTGCTGGTACAGCGAATATATAGTGCCACTAGATAACCGAATTTAAAAGCAATCCTATCGACTCGCGTCTCTTTCCGGTCCCTCCTTTCTCCCACCGCGGCGTTCCATTAACGGCTTATCGCGTCTGCGATTCCAAACGATTCGATACTCATTTAACCGTATCTATTGATGAATCTCGTAGAATAATTATTGTTAATCTGTCAATAAATCTCGCACGTCTGACAAACCGCAATTCAATCTATTTCGATTCAATGGCGACGAAAACAATAGTTTTATATACATATAAGCAGATCATAAAACAATGACGTGACAAGCACATGTAAAATTTGTACGTGCTATCTGTATTGTATAACTTGTATCTTGAATAAACACACACATATTTTGAGAAGATCTTTATATTTAATTTCCTCCTTCATTAAGGAAATTTACCCCTTTCGATATCAATTAGTATTCATTAAATCGGTAACTTCTGCATTTTTTATTGTGTCGTAATTAATTGAAAACTACAAAACTGATTAATATTCTACAAAAAGTATTTATCTCTTAGTTATCGAATTATCTATTTTTTAAATTATTTAATATATATGTAATTACAAGAGATTAAAAGCTTTAACGATAAAAAGGTCCAGTAAAATTTTAAAAATTCTTTTTGAGCATATTTTAGTATGATTTCATTTTAATTTTCGTTTATATAACATTCTATGCGCCAAGTCAAAGTATTATGTAATAGTATAATTAATATAATCAGAAATATATTTAAATATTTATTTGAATAATTATAGTATACCGATACATTATTATTTGTGGTTGAATTCCATGAAAAAAGTTTGATGCATTAAAAAACCGTGCATTTTTTTTCTATCAATCAATTCATATTTGGCCGTAACGATTCGCTTCTGCCTAAAATATAAATACGCATCGCGCATTACATTTAGCAATAATATTTAACAACATATGAATGCAAAACCTATTCGAGCTGTACATAAAATTTGGCGGAATATTCAATATGCTTACATTCGGTGCTCTTGATAAATGAAGTACTATTAATTAATTGCTCAGCGAGAAAAATGGCATTCTACAAATTTTATCCCTGTAATTCGCTCGTTTTCGACGAGCGTTACATTCCTCGCGTATGTTATCGGACAATATTAATCATCGCATGAAATCGAACCACTCGATATTTAATCGACTTCCGGACCTGGATATGAAATATGTTTGAAAATGATTGGAAATGAGTCTGCTCGTGGCAGCTGCTTCGCATCGCCGCTGCGTTTTAGTCTGTTTCGTTCGTAGTCAAAAACAATGTCGTGCGCAAAGTATGCGCTTTACAGTTGGCTTTATGATACGTCACAAACAATAACTGAAGGGTGAATGACAGAGCAATAGAAGAGACTCTAGTAATAATTTCAGGGTAATTGATCCAGAGGTCGTCAAAGCAACAATTTGTTAACTCACTGTATTTGTTCGTTATACTGACATCAGAGTATATAAGTATTTACAAAAAAGAAAAAAAATTGATTTTCTGCGGAATAACTTTCTCTCAAAGTTTCAACTAGCTGATAGTTAGAACAATAAGATAACGCTCGAGATATTACGTTTAGAGGTAAGATGATACTTCAAACGAATCGGTTTCATGAAATTGCGGATGAAGGGCTCTCAACAGTCTCGCGGAAATTTGAAGCTTTTTCCCGTTTTTCTTTGCAACTCGTAATTGCGTAATAATCACGTGCGAATTATGCGCGCATAAAATCGTCCGATCCAATTGTCGACAACGCTATTGACGCTAAGGGGGCGAATTGGATTATTTTTGTTAATATTCAGCGTATACGTAGCGACTGACGTAAATACGTATGGCCGCCGGGCCGTGCACGCGCTTCATTTCCTCGTTGGGAAATTGCATTTCGAAAATCCATTTTCAATCTTCGTACGCGGACTCTTTCTAACGGGCGTAGGCCATACGCGTCGCTGTACATACGTACGCATGTGCCGCGACATTTTATTTACATGTAACTACCTATCCGAATTTCGTCTCGTCCTTAACTACGAGACTCGTTTTAAGATACGAACGATGAACAGATCTATATGTTATATCGCTACGTCATTTCCTGTCACTCGACATGTTGCACTTTCTAGCGAGGTGTGTGAACAATGAGTCTTGGCAATGTTAGCCAAGAGTAATCGAACTGATAATCAGACTTCTATTACATTTTTTACTATATAAATTAATTGATTGAATATATTTCTCGTGTATTCGAATTTAATTACAATTTGATTGTTAGCTTGACTTATTTTGGGCAAATTGTTAAATTAAATTGAAAAAAAAATATTGTTCGTAATACCCTACATGAGAAAGAGAGAGAGAGAAAGAGTTTGCAATATTATGGATTATTATAAGTAGAGCGCGACTTTTTATTCGTTAATAAGAATAATCATAATAAGAGAGAGTGTTGTGAATTTTATTACATGCATTTTATTACACGTATGGACTAGTCGAAAAATCCAAATGAATGGAGTACAACATTTCTTACGCGTTAGCGTGGTGCTCGAAAAGTGGGGTAGGCAAGACATTCGTTATTCGCTGGCTTGGCAAGCGTAAGCACTACAGCACGCGTGGAGAGCAAGCCTCTTCGTCCTAGCTTTGAGGCCCCTCCACAAGTCGGTTCACAAATTGGACTCGCAGTTGGTTAAAGTATAATTGGCATTCGTTTCTGATAACGAAGCGCCGACGCCGATCGTTTGTTCGGGCTATGCGGGTGCAGACCTCAGATTTCAGCATGCGTTTTCGCATTCGTGCCTCTCTTGTGTGTCTCGCCAGGCATGATTAGACTTAGAAAAGAAAGCAAAAATGTTTTCTCTTCTAATGATTACGTTACAATAATCCAATAACTAAGAAAGGCTATACCAAGTTACATGATGCAAATATATATACATGCAGAAACAATTGTTACAAGTTTGTTTGAAAAAAAAAACAGGTAAGAGAAGGAAAAAGCTTAGGGAGAGACTCTTTGATAAATTAAAAATCTCAATTCTTTTTTAAAATTACAGGATTGTACAGTAACTGTTAATAAAAGAATTCTACGATGCGAGCTTTATCAGCTTATTTGCTTCTTTATTTATGTATTGGTGAAAATAGAAATATTTTGAATATTGAAAACGGATGTTTTCATTCGTCCGAGATAAGAAAATCACGCATGATTCGGCGTACAAAAAATGTAGCAATAAGATTTCAACAAATACATTTTCCTTATTATTTAACGTTTCTCGAGTTTAAGGATTGCCGTAAGTAACGGCGTTTATTAATCTTGCAGATGTATTTTCGCCGTTAATTCTCACGTATGCGTGTACCCTGTGTTTATATCAACCTGTCCGTGCCATCGATCACATTGAGTAAAATGCAAATGGGACAACGGAGAAACTGGGGCGGAACGTGTGCGACAGCGTCGCTATTTCTCTCCCCCCAAAAAATCCATGTCTACATGAAATGTACAAACATCGACGGGTTTCCATGAATTCGTCTTCCGAAGGCAGTATCTATCTCTGTGGAAAAATGAGATAGGCCTTTGGCCATGCGGGATTGATATACCTAGGTCTGACAAGTTCGTCCCGAGAATGAGACGCGGCCGCGTAATCCCGCGTACGTATCCGTGTAACGTCGTCGTGCTTCCGCGTCGTCGCTGCTCGACGTTACGAAAGTTCGCGGAAAGAAGAGGAAGTCGAACGGGGCGCGCGTACGGGGACCAGGGGGGTATATATCGTGTGGCGTGTGCAAGGCGTGTTCCTGTCGGGAACCATCTCGATGGGGATCGGGGCCACGCTGCGCCTGACTGTTTCATATTTAAAGTATATTTTCGTCGATGGCACATTTATTGACGTGGACGCGGATACGCCTCTTAGCGCGGCCATCGACAATATATTCCCAGTATCGGCAAGGGAAGCATCATTTCCGGTGGCTTCTCCGATGAAGAAACCTGCCAGTCAGAGCCAGCCCGCTCTCCTCCCCCTTGCTACGGCTTACAGCTTACTTACGGCTTGCTTCATGCCTCTCTACACCTGGCTGGATGTGTATAGGCATCGAATACCGACAGGCAGCCGCGCTCGCCGTCTCTCTTATACTGCTTATACTCCTTTTCCTTGCTACCGCCTCTTTCCGTTCTCTCTTTCTCCCTGCCCCTGCCCCCGATCTCTTTCCTTTTTCCTCCCCGACGTCGTCCGCTACTGCCGCCTCGTCTTCGAAATCTTCTGCCAGTTCCTATGAAAGTTGCGACCTGATCGATCGAATCGCTCCTCTCCCTCTCGACCTCTTGCGCTTACGTTCTCTCGCTCTCTCTCTCTCTCTCTTTCTTTCTTTCTTTCTCCATGGCTTTCTTTTTACAACTGTCCAAGATTTTCTCCATTCCTGTCTTGCACTTTCATCCCTTCGATGAGTTGCGATGTCATAACAACCGTTTCGTTGATATCCTAAGATTTGGGTTACGATTCAATTACGAGCTGAAGCCAATGAAAAAGATGGTGTCTTCGAAACTGACAGGTTTCACTAAATATTCAAACATCAGCGTGCCAGCTCCGATTTTACGCGGCCACGACGTTCGATATCTTCGAGGCATTTCCTGCGCGGATAGATATATTCGGTGAGTCGGCTATATAATGTGTTACAACTGCAATGTACAATGTAATAATTAATGCGAATCAATTATTTGTAAAGTTACATTGATTTCCTTCTATGTATGTCTTCAGCGTTCGAATTTAATTAAAGCTTCGTAATTATTTTTCCAAGATTTATTTTAAACATTTATCTCAAATGGATTTTGGATATTGTGGATTTGATGCGCCTTGAACATTCTCTGCTTTCGATAATTTCATCATCAGAATTATTGGGCAATTATGATATATTCGCTGTTCGCTTTTATTATTATATCAGAGCCGTTTGCGATCAACCAAATGGCTGGGAGGCCTATGAGTCTGCGTAAACATGTGTACGCCAATATGTGTATACCATATATACGCATATATATATACATATATATAACATGTACGTAGATAGCTATATACACATACACCATTATACACACCGCCGAGAGCCGAGAGCTTTGCGCGGCAAGACTTTGACCGCGCATTCCGCAGGCGGAATACTAACTCACCTAATACAATCAATTATTTGCCGCGGAGAACATCCTCTCCTTCTGCTTTACTTCCAGACTTCGTAGTGGTCTGCCCCGCACCACCGTTCCTATCTCGATCTCTTTTCCAATCTCTATATCCTCAGCCGGAGCACGCTACCCGAGCTCCGTTCTGCCCGCGTGTGTGAATATACCGACACACGCGCGACCTATTAGACGGCACATATTCGTACGACCCCGCCGTCCCTCTTGCTCGGGGTGTTCTACTTAGCATCTATATATACATTAATGGACACCCATACACGTGTAACACGTATATACCGCGATCTAAATCTTTTCTCTCCATACACAGACATAACTGGGAACGGAAGGTGGATCTTCGCCTACTTCCTTCGTCCCTCCGGCCCTCCCCTCGCCCCCATGCTACCTTTTCTTTTCGGAGAGTTTGATATTAGTTTGGGATCGACGGTGGTGGGTGTTGGTGCTGTCGGTGGTGCTTGTGGTCGTGATCGTTCGACTGCGGCTACGGAGGAGAGCATAAGAGGTGGCAGCTGCCGAACAGGGTAGCCACCCTCGTCCGTGGGGTGGGCTACCTCATTGTTTCAGCGTAATTGTCAGACAAAAGCAAACTTGTTTCATTCAACGCTTTCATCAGGCGGCCCTCCGTAACTTGAATTCGCGTACCTCTCCAACACCGCTATTTACATTCTGATAAGATTCACGGAAGAGAGTACGATTTATAGGATCGATCGGGATGATCAGAAAGAGGGAAGATTAGCTACGCGACGCGTACAAAAGCGTTACGATAGATGCGTGGCGATAGATTAAATTGGGATACAATCAATTACCGTAATTGTACCTGCGCGAAACGCGAACGCGGCGCGCAGGTACGAAAACGTTAAATACAACCATACGCAATACGCTGTAATTATTCATATTAATTACTTATCTGTATTTTGTATAAATAACGCAGTGTACGATGTATTTTAAATCTCTGAATTTGCTGTTGCTTGCTGTGCGCCGCGCGCGCTCTGTAACAATACGTCGCACGTGGTTAAAATTGAAAACTCTTGGACAGGATTAAGTATGCTGAGCTGAGAGCAATTGTCCCAATTACTGCGGTTTTCAGCATTTTCGAAAATTCTTGTTTGACGATAACAGGAGTACGTACATAAATGAAATAACGGTTGTCGGGCAACGTGCATACATGCCAAACGTAATCCTAATTATTCATTGTCATCAATACAGCTTTCCTTCTCTCTAGAAATATAACATTATGTAACTTTTCTGATATTCCCATGCTAAAACATTACAAGAGAGAGAACAAGAAAAAAAACCAAGGAACTCTTCCATCATCCTGAAATTGGGCAATATAGCCACCAGAAGTTATGATATTAAGCATAACAAACGATCAATCACCATTCTTTTCCGATACGACTTACGTAGATGTAATTAAATTGTCCACTTTGCTATTAGTCTTTTGATATATATTATATATATATATATATATATATATGTATACACATACCCAACGAACTACAGCCATTTATATATCTATGTACGTGCGTATATACGTGTAAATAAAATTAATACTGATTAGTCTGCGACAAGATCGCTATCTGCGGGATAATCTTATAGCTTGACACGCACGCATGTATGCATCGGCCGAGTCGGCTTGGTTCATTTTAGCTATTGTGTCAAAAGAAGAACGGGATACACCCGAGGCGAAACGATAAATCAAAACTTCCTTCGTATACGCAAGAATCCCGGGTGGGTGAGTGGGCGCATTCGCGGCACGGGCACCGGGAACGGAGATTGCGTTCGATGTATTCCACATAATTACTTTCGTCTGCTCGATCTCTCGGATATATCGTCGGTGGCTGCCACGGACTCGCTGCAGCTGTTACTTCTTGTTACGCTTGCGAAACTAGGTACGCGTGTTAAGTTCTGCAGTTGCAGGGAGGTTTTAGAAGGGTTTGTGATGGGGGCGGAGAGAAGCAGGGGGAGG
>VBVR01003528.1:0-15624 GCA_011638315.1 Tetramorium parvispinum
CCCCCCCCCCCATTGTCCCATCAGTATTTTACTCCAGGCAGGATATAAAAATAGATCTTGAAAAAACGGATATCGAATTAGTAGGAACGTATCTTTTGATAAATTTAGAGAAAAATGAAACTGAGAAAAAAAGCTAAATTGGCTATTGCCTGGTCGGCTGAACGCACAAGACGTACGGGTAAGCAGCTTAAATGCCGTTCGAATTAGGCAAGCAGCATCGAGGATATTTCTTACCATATCTTTTTGTATTCCATTCACATTTGTCGATCCACCGTGTTGTGCTGATTGCTGGCAACTTCTTACACGCATCAAGTAGCATACCCGTGCCCATATACGCTTAGTCGACAGGCTAGCGATACATTATTTCGTCGTTTCTTCGAAAATTCTGTTATTCAAAATAATGCTACATTCGAATTTCCAGCAAACAGTCAGATCCGATTTCGACAGAAAAGTCAGATTTGAATTCGATAGAACATTTCTATTTCTTTTTAATTTCTTTGCGCACCTATATCAAATCTCTATTCAAATATGCGGAACACATAAACACACATAAATACATATAAACACACGATTTTTTTCGATAGAAAAAAACTTTTCAATTTCACATTTGTAAATGTTGTAGAGCTTTGAGTAACTCTGAAGTTTTAATAATTCTAATTAGCGATGGGATTAAGCATCTTATACGTAGGTTCAAATCTGTTGACATGGTTTCAAACTCTCTATAATTACTTCGAAAAATAAAAACAATACTTTCAAATAGACTCGAACCCTGGAGAAATGAATTTAAACCTTTAAGTACTTTAAGTAAAATATAAAAATTGTTTTCAAATGGATTCGAACCTGAATTAAATATATTCGGATATTTTACAAATACTTTATTAAAAAATTTTACCGTTCTTCGAAATAAACGAAATAACGTTTGTGTAAAGCAATAATTATTTTTTGATAATTACAAATATTAGATTATCAAACATTGAAAATGAACAGAATAAAAATATTTATTAAAAATATAGAATAAATTTACTTAAAATCTTTACATGTTTATACATTCTTAGAGTTCAAATACTACTTGTAAAAGATCCGATCTTTCTAGTAGAAACATTTATAAGTTCGAATCTTGCAGGTATTCATTTTAAGATTCGAAACTAACTAGGAATCATCAATTACTTTACAAATACAATATATTAAATATTATTTCTTATGAATACTCGAATCCTAGAAAATTTGATTATTGAATTTTACTTGGATTTTTAAGTATATACTGAACTTGATCCCATTTCTAATTCTATAGTAAAATCAAAGCCAATCAATATACGAAGTAAATTACTGATGGAACACATATCATTTAGCGGTATAATAGAAAATAACGATAACACTTCGTGCAAAGTATCAATATTCGAAAACAAATTGAAATATAAACTGAACAAGAAAAGAAAGAAAGATGTATGATGATGTTTGTAGAAAGTATTGTTCGACAAGTAAGAGAAATAATTTTAACCCATAACAACTTGTCACAGAGATCTTTACTTATACAATAATGTGTTAATCATATGAGAATATCATACCCCAAAGAGACAAGTGAGCCAAGAACGCAGTAAAATCGGTAGGATATTGTCAATAACATCAATGTCTTTACCAAGCCGACTAAGAATTCGGCCAATCGGAGTACTATCAAAGAATGACATTGGGTTGTGAAGAACGTGTTGCAGCGTACTCTCGAAGATACGCACAGAAGCCATTACCGTCCCTCTAGCCAGGAATATTGCCATTGCTAATACTGTCACGCCTACAACGATCGTTATCAACTTTATGATTTATCGAATTAAAAATGAGTTTTTTTTTACATATTAGACATTTGCGTCTGCGACGTATGTTGCGTTGGATGTCGCGAGGCTTTCTGTGAGTGAACAAGTGAAAGAGAGTTATTTTAAAGTTCTACGATCGGCAATGTTCATTTTCATTAGTTGCTCATCACCTGATTCATCTAAACATCATATGCAAGTTCCTCACTGCAGTCACACATGAATTGAGGTGCACATAATTAAAGAAAGGCAATAAATATATATGCAAATAATAAACTGTTGAGAGAAAAATGGAACGCGAATAATGTATGATAACAACGAGAAGAAAAGTGATGGAGATGGTACCTTATATGATTGCACTGTGAGAAAAGAGACAGTGTCAGACCGGGCATGCAATTACTCGTCAATTCAAAATTCATAATTCGCGCATTTCGGATAGTCATCTACTAGTCATTAATGGGTATTAATTGGTATTAATGAGAAATAAAGACAGTGCGAAAGGACCGGAAGTTCATTAATTAATTATCGGTATACAATTAATCATATTTGTACCGATTGGTGGACCAGTGGTTTCTGCTAAACATTGATTTGTATAATGATATATACAGAGATTAAAATTAAAACTCTCGCATACCGATGCTAGACAAAACAACCAAGCTCTAATACTTGGAGGTAAAACGTTGTCTATTACGTCAATATCCTTTCCAAAACGGTTTAATAATCTGCCAGACGGCGTAGTATCAAAGAATCCTAAAGGTGATCGGAGCATGGTGAATAACAACTCGGAATGCAGCAGTTTACTGCTCCGTAGGCAGCCGATAACCAATGCTGTCTGCGACAGCACTACAAAAATGGCTGAAATTTAATTTAAAGTAAATAAATGCAGCGTGTTTTGTCGTATCGAGAGGAAAGATCCCTTTTTTCTTCTTCGACTACTCGCATATAAATTCTACAAAAAAAAAAGTATTTAATGTACGTCGTATCGTTTTGTTCTGTGAACGTTCAACGTGACTGCGCGCAATTAGACGCATACTGTTAAATTTAAATGCTGCAAAAAATTATCTTCTGTACAGAAGATATAAGAACAAAAAATCTTTGTTGTCTTACTTAAACATAAAATTACGTTAACAGTTAATCATCAATGATAATAATAAGTGTGTTATTCATCAATGATAATAATAAGTTAATAACGAAATGAAAAACGAAACTAGTCAAATTTTCAAGGCTCGAGATGGAGAAAAATTTGTTGCACGTGCAAGATATTATGGCTCGCACTCGTACATTTAGCGTCAGATGTAATTGTGCAATTCAATATTTCGCTCGATACAATTCAATATGCAAGTACTTTTACTGTACATACATAAGAGAAGATATGAAGAAGTGTATAGTATCAACATTTAAATGTTATTTCATTTCGAAGTTAATTTTCATTGACTAAATTCATTGTCATTGTTATATCGTCGTTTGTACAATAGATAATTCGAGCAAGGAATTGAGTGTCACATTTAGGATAACATATTAATGTGTGTTTCTAAATATAATAAAAATTCTAGCACAATGCATCTTATCGATAAGGATTTTAGTCAAATTAAAAAGACAAACACATATAATCGCGTATAATAGCAAATTATAAATATCTCAAATCTCTCTCCATCTGAAGCTTGCTTAAATTCTTCTAGATTAATACTGTTTGTTACTACGCTCTACAGTCATCCAGCTTAATTATACACAATTATTAATCAGGAAATCAGCGCGAACATTTTGCGAACATTTTACGAAATGCATTTAATTAAACGAATAATTTTGATCGATTTACATTCATTTTATAATAATTTCGATTAAGATTCCTGAGGCATACACAATCGTTAATTAGTAGGATACAAACTGATTTCCAGTTTTCTTTTCATAATTTTAAAATATATTAATACTAGAAAGCTTTCTTTTGTTCCTCTACTCCATGCTTATATTATATGCAGCGTGTATATTATAAAAAATCATCTTCATTTCCTGTAGGAAACTTTTAATATAAAATAACAAACGTCAGGTTATTTATAATCTATCTGACAAATATTAAATAGAGTTGAAATGGAATTAATAAATGATACTAAACAAATTTTTAATGGATTAAAGCTTGATGACGGAAGATCACAATTTCATAGAAAGATTAACAATATTATATACGGAATATATACTGAGCAATAAAATTAACGCAACAAAAATTTATGTCCAAATTTCACTCAATTTCAAATAATCGTAATTTCGCGAAAACTTATCATATTTGAAAAATTTTGTTTTCATTTTGAAGCTTAAAGTCTCTACTTTAAAGAGAATTTATCAGATTTTAAACTTAATTTTAAGGACGTGTTTTGTCTCCAAAAATTTTCATAGTTTGACGCCCTCCACAGGAATGAATTTTTCAATTAATTTTTTTCGATTTATATTAAAAATTTGACTGAAAGGCTTTTTCCCGTGGTTTTATGCGGGGTCTTTTGATCCGTCGTAATTTCGCCAAAAAAATTCGTACAGACTTCAATTTTTTTTTAATTTGTAAGGAAAAGTTTATATTTTACGATAATTCTTATAAAATTTGCGAAAAAAATTGAAACCTGTGGAGGGCGTCAAACTATAAAAATTTTTGGAGACAAAACACGTCCTTACTTTTGAAGAGATGGCGAAACGGGAAAAGGAGAAGTTCAAAATCTGATAAATTTTTTTTAAAATAAAGATTTCAAGCTTCAAAATAAAAAAAAATTTTTAAATAGGATAAATTTTCGCGAAGTTACGATTATTTGAAGTTGAGTGAAATTTCGGTATAAATTTTTGTTGCTCAGTATATATATACATATATATATAATTAAAATGTGTACACACATATACATCATGTATATTCATCAACAATTTTCTTAAATCATTTTTTATCTGAATAAGTCATTAAATATAAATTCTCGTATAAAAAATGTTATTAATAAAAGTTAATAAATTATTTAACAAAAAGTGCAAATTATACCGAATAAAAGGCATTTTAAACAGAAAAATGTTTCATGCAATAGTAAAGAAGCGACCATTTGTAGAAAATTATTACTACGACACTTGCAATCATAAACATATGACTACTGAAAAATTCCAATCTCTAATTGTCACTTTTGAGTTTTTAATTAGTAACGTTAGTGCTCTGCAGACACAGCAAACCACACTCAGTTTGGTTTCTTAAAAGAATTTTTAATTACTTTTAAAATTAAACGTGTAATGTGTCGTTTATTCACCGTATATAGTTTATAATATTACTCGAAAAAAATCATTATGTTAGTAATTAAATTATGATTTCTTATTAACTCGGCTCAATAGAGTTTTAAAAACGAAAAAACATTAAGATTAATTTAATACCCCAATAATGTGTAATTTGTGAGGGAACATGCCTTTCAAATTACAATACGCTAGGACGAGCAAAATTATGTGCCATTGCCTGTTAACGTTATATTAAATGAAGTAATTGCCTTCTGCGGTAGAAAAATGATATATTCATACAGGTACACGTAGTAGCGACAAAGGGTAAGCTTACCTGAAATTGTCCGTCGTAAACGCAAAATTTTATACAATACGAATCGAATCTAGCTGACAAATGAATAAAGTTATAAAGATTAACGGGTGCTGTAGAAACATACCTTGACCGAAACCGAGTGCACCATATACTCCAAGGTACATATCACGCTTCGCCGTATCGAATGTATCATTCCCAATAGTCTGATTATCGTTTGACCAAACGCTAAGCCAAACGCTCGAGCCAATGCTAAACGATTGAAAGACTGCATTCATCACAATCGTCGATATCGACAAGAACCATCCGATGGACTTCAAGTAGTGAGAATATACTTTCCATTTTACCTTGCGAAAAAATAACACGAAACGTAAGTATAAAAGCAATCTTTCTATTATGAAAAGAGAATTGTGGATTTGTATCGTAATCAATGATGTAATGAGTGTAATTATAATTTATTTTTTTAGCAGTATTTTATTATTAGCAGTAATAATTAGCAGTAATATCTTATGAAACTTACGCTTCCGGTTTCGGCTTTCTCTATTTCTATCAGTTTCTCCCCGATGTTGTTAGGCTTCGATGCTTCTTTCTCTTTTGTACTATTGCTACGCACGTAATTCGCCGATTGTTGACTTTCCGTCGAATATTGCCTGCATGTACACAACATATATTAATTTCGAATTAATATTAATAGGCATATTCGAATCACTGTATGAACGTAAATATAACGGAATTTAATTATAAGATCGTACCTTGTCAAAGAACCATTAAGTGATTTTCTATCGGTCACAGAACCGGATTCACTTAGACTTTCGGATATCCTAGATCGTACTCGAGTTAACTTTTGTTGCAGCTCGTCTGCTCCCATTGTCGATTCGAGCTGCTGTTTAATTTCGCGTAAATCTGCTTCAGAACCGTCATCAATATGCACTGTTTCAAATTCGTCATGTGATTTTAGAATAATAATAATTATTCGCAATATATATTAATATTATACAAATGGGAAGAAATTCAAGAAAAAACTCGCACATGCATATATTTTTAACTATAGTACAAAATGGTAACTCAGAAAATTAAAATAAATTATTGAAAAATTATTGAAAAAATTAAACTAGAAATAAAATTATCCAAAATCGGAAATTCCAAAACATAAATTCTAACTAAAAAAACTTTAGTTTCAACATAAAAACTGAAAAGTAATAACTATCCGCATTAATATATATTTTAATTACAATATATAAATGTTTTTATGCATAAAAAATTCCATATTGCAAAAACGTTTATATCAAGTTGATTGCATTAGTAAAAATTAGTATTAAACAAACTATCCATTACTACTTGGCAGAGAAGCAGAATCTTAAAAACAGAGAAATAGCGGAACTTTTGCTTTAATAAAATATTTCATCATTAGCGATCTGTAATAACAAGGTAAGTATTTTTCTTTTGCAAGCATACAAAGTAGGAAAAGGAATTGTAATTACTTTTTCGCGGACTTACGATTTCCAACTTAAATCCAGAGAAAATGTAACAATGAATTTATATAATAAGTAATAAGTACGATATAAAAGTACGCAATGAGAACATAAATTATTAATAGATACCTTCTTGTAAATGTTGCACCAAGAACTCGGCGAAAGCACCTTTTTTCTCTAGTAATTGTTTATAGGTTCCACTCTCTGTTATCTCGCCATCTTTAAGAACAATAATGTTGTCGACTTCCGGCAGGTACGTGATGCCATGCGTAACAAGAACTCTAGTTTTTTTCTTTAACAGACCATTCGGACCTATCACTTTCTCAAAAATATGTTTCCCCACATGCGAATCTACCGCGCTTAGAGGATCGTCTAAGAAATAATTTTCCGAATCGTTATATACAGCTCTAGCTAAGGCTACTCTCTGTTTTTGACCACCAGACAAATTTATGCCTTTTTCCCCGATCTCTGTTTGATCGCCCGCGGGCAGCATCTTAAAGTCCGGAGTCAATGCGCATGCTTCAATCACGCGATTATATACCGATTTATTCAAGGCTTTTCCAAACAGAACATTGTCCTGCAATGTGGCATTTTGTATCCATGCTTGCTGCGAGACGTATGCAATTGACCCCTATGAAAATATTTAGTATTAATCTTCAAACTGTAATTAATATCCTTTATCCATTTAATTTAAGAAATATATCAAAACAAAATATATTGTTTTACAATTTTCGTTCAACATTGAATTAAAAGTTGTAGTCTAATACTCTCAGATGTTATAAAAAACATGTAAGAGAGTTAGTATTTTCCTTAATTCTTTTCTTTTCTTAAAAAAATTATATTATATAAATGCGATTTGTAAGAAGTTTTCTCTTTCTTTTCTTCAATTTCATCACTTGTGTTTGTTATAAAAGAAACACAAGTTTTGCTTCTATATATTTCATGTTTATATTTCTGACTCAACAAAAGAATACTCACTTTTGTATTTACTTTTCCGCTTATTTTGTCCATCTCGCCAAGCAGAGCGGATAGAAGAGAAGTCTTGCCTGATCCCACTGTACCAACTATTGCTACTAATTGACCTTGTTCTACATGGAAATTAATATTTCGTAATATTGGTCTCTCGATTTCTTCGCTGTCCCAACAAAAGCTACCGTTCTCAATTACTAACGCGTGCGCTAAATCAATGCGATAAAATGTATACTGTAGACATTTTATATATATATATATATATATATATATATATATCTCACACAGAGATTATATTTAAAAAAATTTTTTTTTACACTTACGTTCTGACGGATCATGCTGTACATTGTTAGGATCCAGTTCCTCCATATTCATGAATTTATTAATACGTTTTACAGAGACGTAAGCCTGTACACAAAAATATTGATTAGATATGAAACATGAATGTACATTTCTAAAATAAATAGACGAAAATCATGTATATGCGTTATTTAAACTTACTTGAACTATATTACCAATCATCATAGGCAGCATGGACAATGGAAATCTTAAAATATTGAACAAACTAAGCGAAACGAAGGCAATCGTACTATTTAAGACATTCTTTTCGTCTATAAGTACATAAGTTGTAAAAGATACCAGAGATACCTGCAGAGATACATTTATGAAAAGGTAAGACAATAAAAAAGATACAAAGGATATTTAATTGAATATAAATAATCGAAAACCTCAGAAATAGAAAAGAATATTTACTACCAATTTATGGGGTAAAGATATTTTACAAAAAATTTTTTCCAAGTTATATACTGTAAAATTTTTAAAGAATTGTACGTTAAAAGATTAAAAGTTATCAGATTTTGACTGGAAAAAAACAAAGAGATGAAAAAACATTCGCGTTATTACCGCCCCATAAAATCTTTACTTCTAGACAAATCTCTATTACGAATATAAAAAATGAGTATAATTCATTGTTTCGAAAAAGAAACATACCAAAAATGGCGCGCACGACCATATGAAGCTCGTACCAGCGTTTAGATATGCCGCTTCTTTTAACACTTGAATTTCCTTAACTCTGATTTTAAGTATCTGCTGCTCGAATGAAGGTTCCCACGCGTAGAGCTTTAACACTTTAATACCGTTAAGTACTTCGTTCATTAATTTTACTCTCTCATCCTTGCACTTCATCTGTCTAATTTGTAACGTCTTCACTTTGTTAGCGATTAATCCATTCACAGGGATAAGAATGATCATAACTGCTAGACCAGCGAATACAGCCGGCCCCAATATGTTCCAGAGAAAATATAAAGCTAGGGCTATTTGCAGAGGTGCCGACCAGATCATGTTTATATACGCAGTTAGATCCATGAATCTCTGAGCGTCTACTGACATCAAGTTCACTATCTCGCCGAGTGTAGATTCTTTCCTCGCCGCATTCGACATTCTCAATGCCTTACGGTAAATTGCCGCGATTAACGCGGTACGTATACGCAACCCGACCAAAAACATACGATGAAAATATTGTGATAATATCAGCGTTTGAAGTATCGCCGTAAGTAAAAGTAATACAGCATAAAAGTATCCTTTCCACATTGGTTCGTCGCCTTCAATAAAACTAATCAAAAGCCTAAAAAATGTGAGAAAAGAGACTTATTACAAAAGTTGTATTATTATTACACAACCATATCACAATAATCAAAACAATTTTGTAAAATTATCGTCGTTTTATCTTTATGTTTACCTCATAAAACATAGACTAAAATTAGAAATACAAATAGGATTTATGTGTATTTACTTTAATATTTGCGGGCTAATAAAGGTCATAACATCTTGAATTAGTTTCAAGAATGCACCGAATATGAACGTTGCTCCGAAAGCTTTGCATATAGGTGGTAGAATGGAGGCGACCTTCTTTTTCCGACCACTGTTAAAGTCCACTTGTCCAGACGCTTTTCGGAATGAGGCTTTTGCATTTTCTACCCTGTATATATAAAAAACATATATTATTATACATGTTTTTATTAGGCTGGATAACAAAAATAATCAAGACATGTTATACAACACATCCTACCTAAAGTAAGTCCAAATCAGCCTTGTTAGCACAAGAAATGTATGAACATGTTGTTAAAAAAATACTTTGTCAAAGAGCATATATTGCTATCTAAATATTTTTTCAACATAAGGTATATGCAAATAATATATTAGCTATAAAGAAGATAAGAAAATGCAGCAATATATTCTGAAAATATATTATCACAGACAGATATGAAAAATTCCTAGAGTAATAATTCTGTATGTATATTTATCAGCAATTGACCATTTATAATATATTTTTAAAGATATTTTCTTTCGAATTTGTATGCTTCATGTTAATATCAATAGAAACATTTTCTTTTTGCAATTTTAAATGGGCATTTTGTAAAGAAGCTTAGCTAAGTTATATTGATTGCAAATAACCTTGGTTATGGATATGGAGAGATTTATCGATTAAACTTTATTAAAACTTACTCGTCTGTTTTTCTCAAATTCTTATTCCAGTATTTGTCGAATTTTGGCACGATCTCCGTGGCCATATCCTCTGGATTCATGGACCACAGATCCGATGTCTCGAGCGGTTTTCGGAAACCCTTCCATGCTAGGGAATCGAACCATGCGAACATAATTCTCGATGGAAAAGAAGAACCTTGCTCTGGACATGGCGATTCAACCTACGAGTAAACATATTTCAAAATTGTTCCCTAGTTGATTTAAAAATTTTACATATCCATATGTCTCATATACGTTAGATGGCATTATTTGATATATCAATCAATACGAGATATTACCGTAGGATATTCGGAGAATTTAGGCTCTGCGTCGACCAGAAAATTAAGTACAAACAATATCACTACTATTGGATAGTAGATCATGTAAGACACCAGAGGGTACGTCGGCTCTGCCTAAAAATAAATTATTTTTTTACGAACTGCATTTTAATACTTAACTCATAGTTGATGAGGTGGAGTGTGACAAATCTCGATAATTTATGATAATTTTTGATGAAAATACACGTATTCAATACATCGCTTGCACTATCAGGGCACCTCCTGATTAATATGTTAGCTCATTTTATTTCTATAAAAAATGCTTTTTACACTTTAAATTTAAAAAAAAAATGTTTTACTTTAATTTTTTTCATCAGAAGATATATTTATATAGTGTTATTGATTTAAAAATTACGGTTTGTTAAACTCTATCTCATCAATTACGTGGCAATAAAATCACCTCACTGACTGCAAGTTAAAAATCACTAGTAAAATATCATAAGAAACTGATAATGAGATATTGTTGCGATAAGATCGAAGAAGTTGTAAAAAAATATTTATACATATATCTACAGGCAACTATATCTACACTTAAATTGCTTTTAACTTTGCTTTTAACTATTAATGTGATAAAAATTCAACATACCCCTTTAATAAATTCATTTACAAAGCTTCTATATTGGACACATCCACATATCGCAAGGAAAAACCAAAACAGGAATAAAAGACCTGACGTCCGCATTCCATGTTTTCTATTGTATTGCATTAAAATCGATGCTAACGTCTGAAATAATTAGTGAATTTAAGTGAAACATTACTATACCCAGAATTTACAAAATTAAATAAATATAATTACTTTTATTTTATAGAAAAAATAGAAAAAAGTATTGTTAAAAAATATGTGATATAATTTTAAAAATATATTTAAAAACCTATTGTAATATAAAAAAATGTACTTACAAAGCTAACAATTTTTATAATGGGTGTATAATAATCAACACTGTGGACCGTACGAGAAGAACTTGTACTTGCATGTATCGCCTCTCCTAAGTCAACTATGGAAAGTAAAATTAATCCTACTGTAAGTACTTGCTTAGAAATAAATAACCATGTGTACGGGACGTTTCTCCTTTTGCTATTTAAAAGATAATATGCTTCCATCGCCGAGAACGCCCATAGAAATGTACATGGTATCCACACTAATATCGTCTTTTGGAAGCATTCCGTTAGATCTGGATCGTTTGTGTACCATGTTAGATTAGCGTCCTAAAACAGAAATTTCGACTAAAATATCAATCTTGTATCTATTCTATTCTAATGAACTTTTTTATTTCGTTTCTCTATTACAAGATGTTTTATAGCTAAAAAGTTTAATTTTAATTACAGATTTAACGACGAATTTAAAATCTTTTTTTTTTGTTTCAGCAGAAATATCCTTATATCAATATTTTTCGTTATTCGCATTTCAAAAGAGAAAAAAAGATTTTCAGAAAAAAATTAGTAGTTGACAAATCTATTCTCCAATTAACTTTTGATGAAATTCGATAAAATTTCAATTTGCTACTACGAAATGTATAATTTTGAAAATTAAAAAGCTTGCAAACTATGAAGCTATTTTATATTCGATAAAAACCGATACCAGGGTGTCATAAATTGTGTGGAACATCCCACATAAAGCAAATTAATAAAGATAAGTGTTTGGTGTACGTGCAAATTGATCGCTCCTTCGTAAAACGATATGAAAATGTGCCCGTTGCATTCATTTAAATTAGTCTAATTTGATTAGTCCAATTTCAATTTAACAGAGTTCTTCGAAATATAATTGATTAAAATGTTTTAGAGCTTTTAAGGGAGCTAGGCAGTTAAAAAATCGATTTTTTTTCTTATTTTTCGAAAACATTACATCTATTGAGTAAAATGCTGTTCAATTTATCAGAACTTGCAAAATTGCGGCTTTTACAGCCGAAAAGGTCGAGTGGCGCACGAATTCATTTTCGCTCGAACGAAGATAGTTGAACGGTAATGCAAGTATTTACATACATAATACAGTGCTTTCTAGGCGATAACAATCATAAAAAATACATGAGGATTTAACGGTTATCCTATTAAGCTGCTAAACGTCATTAAACAAGATGTGTATTATATATCTCGACAATCATACTTTGAAATCTTTCAAAACTTTATATGCGTTTCTTCTTTTTACATTTTCCTTTCGTTTTGCGGCAATAACTTATATACATAGAGAAGTTCAAGTTGACTTGAAAAAAATTAAACGTGTTCATAATATGTACAATTTCAAACTGAACCTCTAAAAAGCCTGTGAAAACTCTAATTTTTTAGAAAAAAAAACAGCAAAAACATTTTTTTTCAAAGCTGAACAAATTTTTTCAAAAAAATCATAGTTTTATAGCCATCATTTTAATTTAATTAATTTTGTTCCAATTTCTTTTTTGCTCTTGATCAAGTGCAAAACCAGATGTATTCTAAAAATTTACAAAGAGATTGCTGTATCTTTTCGCATTGAATTAAAATCATTGCAGAATAAGACAAACTTTTAAAATTCGTTTCCGGTCATCCAACTGCAGCGTGATTTTTAATGCATATTTTTAACTATAAAAAAATTTTTGTTATGCTTTATGATTCTAATAAACACTATTAAAGAACAACGTTCTGTTTCTTTTATTAATTTCTGAATAAAACTAAAATTCTCATTTTCAGCACAAAAAATCTGACTTATCTGATTCCCCTTAAAGCTTCAAAACGACTTGGACTAAGATCTGATTAACTTAATTGGCGATGAATTCAATTGCACAATCACAAATGTTCTAATCCATTATCTTACCTAATTCATTCGTTCTGATCTCTTTTTTTCTATATATTAAAAAAATTAATAATATTTATCCAGGTTAACAAAGTAATATTGGGTGTATTTGTTAAGTTAATAATCGTGAATTAAAAAATCGCAGTTCAAATTCTTAAGGGAAATGATATTGTGACTCATGTCACCGAGATCATCTGAAGTTTACGAGATAAAGGCACGAGAGAGGAGAGCAGGAAGAGAGAAGAAGGGCTGGCGATTAAGTCAATCCAACTAACTTGTCAAATAATACATGGTTTTTAATAAAACTCACTTATCGGCCCCTTCGAAATACCTGTATACATCACTTACTAGCTTGTATTCTTTCAAATTCAACAAAATGTTTTAACGTATTGTATTAATAATATTAAAAGACACGGAGACAACCGTTCGGTGAAACCTATCTACATCGACAAAAGGATCACGCAACGGAGAGAGAGAAAGAGAGAGAGAGAAAGGTTTGTTGCACAGTGAAGAATTATGAAGACCCTAGTAGCACAATATATTGGCTATACATTGGCTAACATTGGCTTAATATTGGTTATATTGGAAGTGCATTGGCCAATATTTTTCAATATTACGCCAATATTGGCTATACATTAAATGCAGCTTCAATAATTATTAGATTGGCTAAATAAGACAAAGCATCCACCTTACAATATTGGACCAATATTTAATTATTGTATTTATATGATTTTCCCAATATTGCGCCAACGTTTTGTGCTACTAGGGGAACTTGCCAATCTCTCGAGCTTGCCTAAGCGTACTACGTGATCAACGCCACGAGCTAAAATTGCACCAACGTGCCGAACGAAACGAACGGGAAAAAAAGGGGACAATCTGATAATATAAACTACTCCATTCGACACGCGGCGCGGCGTTCAGGAAATTAAACTATTACATAACGGAGGACGTAAAGGGTACGCGACTGAGCGACAATGGCCTGCTCTATTCTCGTCGCCTAACACGCTTGCCCTTCTTTTTTTCATTTTCCCCTTGCGTCTTGTCCGTCTCTTCAAAATATTGAGAATTAGGACAATCGGGTCGTCGGGTGTTCTTAATCGAAGCCGAAAAGGCCAACGGTGCTGTTGTTGTCGAAAGTGTTGCATCTCATTGCGCTTTATCTCCACAGATTACGCGAGTGCGTGACTTCGCGAGTTGTTTGTCACAAAATCATTCTCGCACGCGCCCGATGCTGTTTGCCTTTGATCTCATACGTGGAGGAGAGAAAGAGAGCACAAAGATATGCGGATGGCAATTGATAAGCGCTTATTTGAACGCAATATTTGTGCGCACGGCGGCGGCGCCCAGATTACGCTCCCCGTTCTCGCGCTCGCGCTCGCGATCTCCATAATTTCGCCAAAATCGCGCAATCGAAAAGGACGACTAGTTTTTATCATGTCAGCTTCATACGTGTGTGTGGGTCGGCACGCGCGTACGTCGACGTGCGCGTCCAAGAAAGGCGAGCACGAGGTGATGAAGTGAGGCGGTTAAGTGACGCCAGGGTAGCTCGATCATATCGTAATATAATTTTCCCCTAGACGTAAAAACGCTACACACACATATACATGTGTTATAATATGTGTGGTATGTGTGTGCGTGTGCGTGTGCGTGTGCGTGTGCGTGTGCGTGTGCGTGTGCGTGTGCGTGTGCGTGTGCGTGTGCGTGTGTGTGTATATGTATGTAAAGGTTTTGGGTGAACTTGAACGCAATCTATGCCAACTTTCTTCCTTTCGCTTACATCTTTAATCGCTCCGTGATGACCGTGATCCGTGAAAGAGATTCACGGCGGAACGAGCCGGAACTCCTCGCATACTTTTCGTTCTCCATTCATCCCGATTTCGCGTAACTCGTTAACGAATCTCAATCGCAGAGAGATTGAAGTTTACCGATTACAGTTTACTGATGGGGGGGAAGACGGATCAAGATTGTGCGAGAAATGTCATCGTCATGCGACACTTTCCACGTATTTACATCTGGAGAAAAACGACTTGATCGCTGGCTAGAAGAAGTCGAGCAAGCGAGAGCGTCGTACGCCGTACGCGCGGCGGTGAGCGGTGAGCTTTCGAGATGACTGATCACGTAACAAAAGTATCCGTTCTCTTAAAGGAGCTTTCAAACGGCGAGGAGACACCTCCGAGAGTCGCGCGAGGCAACCACATCGCAAGAAGGGAATCGGGGGGAGGGC